>VYZR01003665.1:20654-121185 GCA_013400675.1 Oxylabes madagascariensis | reverse complement strand
TTTCTTACGGGACATGTTACAATATCTTTAATACCTTTATTATCCACGCTTCCCAGATTGCTGCAAATGGGAGGGCGACTTGCCTGGGGTGCAGATTATATTGGAATGGCAGGAGAAGTTTAACTTTTTTTTTTTTTTCTTGAACTGCTTATTAGACTTCTGTTGTAAGGTTATCAGGAGGTATTAATGGGCTTTTCCTTTTGTTGCAGATGGAATTTCATGACTTGCTGTATTTTGACTAGGACGAAGAGATGTGTTTGATAAGGTAAGAGAGAGGGTAAGATAAGCATGTTCCTCCACAAAACTCTCACACTAGCTGGTTTTTTGGGTTGAGGATTTTTTTTTCCCCTGGCAGAACCCTGCAAGTAATTGTGATAATTATTTTTAAGTTAAATCTGCCTCTGAGCAGAGACCATCTTCTGTTCTGTACAGCTTCTAACCAGTTCTTTCTTCTGGTGAACTGATGTACAGAAGCCAGAAGACAAAAAGCGATGCCCTTGCAGGCACAGGGGTTAGCTAGATAGTCATGCTATTATTTTAAAGCTTTTTTTTCCTTTAAGTAACGGAGGATGTAGAGAAGTTTTTTTTTTAGTTTTGAGAGACAGCCTCCCTCCACATCCCCACCCCAGATATTTAAAAGTTCAAAAGATCTTTGAGCTGTTTTAACTTCTACACTTTAAAACTTGTTTTTCTTGTAGCAGTGTTTTCAAATTTGGATTGTTTTTTATTAGGACAGAGTATGTATGAGTAGAGATGCTCTAGATTTGAGTTCGAAATTAATATTTGCTGTCACTAATATGCTGAAGGAAGCTGCAAGTTTGCTGATCTTTTAAGATTTATCTTCTAATAGTGTTTTTAAAAGGTGGTGTTTAGGTGGATACTTTTTTCCTTTTGGTTTCTACTTCAGAGGTTTCCACTGTTAGAGAGGAGTAGATGTCTCTAAAACTCTTAGTTGTTGGGAGAACCATATTCAAACAACAAACAGCCAAGCACAAAAGTAGTATTACCTAGGGATTGTCACTGTCTTTCAATGTACAATCCACACTGCAACTATCCAGCTCTATCACTTGCTTGTTTCATTTTTGTCTCCCCCTTCTTCCTGAGTTCTGTACCATTTACAGGCCTCAAAAATCCCTATTGTTCTTTTTGGCTTTTGGTTGGAAAATGTCATGGAAACAGCTAAATGCATGTATGCCATTGTATGAGGATTATACAATGCCTTTTCCTTGGATTCAGACATTTTGCTCTTGTAGACGCTCTTGAGTTTTTTTGGTTTGTCAGGGTTGGTTTTTTTTTTTTTTTCTTTTTTCATTTAAGTTTTATTTTCCAAGTAGAGTTAGCCTTTGGAGGGTGGCTGCTCAAGCAAGAACTGAAAACATTGAATGACTCTTGGCACTCTGTGGTGTATGCAAGAATCAAAGACTTGGTGGCTGCCTGGTTGGTTGTTTTTTTTTTTTTGCAAGTGCTAGACATTTTGTCCATTCAAATCACCCTTTCATGCCATTTTTGGATCATGTTATGAATGTTTTATTTAAAGGCTTACTCTCTACTCGAAGGTGGTCTTGTGTGTGTATAGTTAGTAAAACACAGCTCTCCAGGTGAGAGAGCTTGCAGTGTGCAGCGCTGTTACACAAAGCGCCTCGCATGCATACCTCGTTTGTTATATAAACAAGCTGCTTCACTTGCACATGTTCCAACCAGTCCTCCTGTACTCCAAGAATGGGTAATTAAAATTGTTTTCAGGACTTCTTAGAGTTTTCAGCCAACGTGCACTGGCACCCCTCTGCACCGCCCCGCTGCACCGTGCCAGCGGCACCGCTGTGGCTGGAGGCCGAGCGGTGCCCCCTTTGGCACTGCCACCGGCGTGTGTGTGCTCTTGTTGAAAAGAAGCACAGCCAGAATGGGACAGGTAGAAGTGCTTATGTTCAGGCTGCTTTGTTCAGACTCAGTTCACTGAGAAGTCTGTTTGTCCAGTGTCGAAGCAATGCTGGGGACTTTGGTGTGCGTCAACAGTTGGGATGGGACAATTTGGTGAGACAACAATTTAGTCATTCAGCTGCTGGTATTTCCTGAAGACACTATTCTCACATATTACATATTTATTATATAGTGTACATATGTGACACTGTTTAATTTTATGTACTGCTCTCCTCTGTGCAGTAAATATTGGCAAATTGTGTGGTGTGGCATGGGCAGGTCCTTGCAGCACAGCAGCTGATTGCTGTTGTACTGTCTCTCCCAGTGCAAGTTCACTCTCCCCCTGTCTTGTAAAACAACCACTGAGGAGGCTCTGTTTCTAGCAAGTTCTGCAACTTGAGGCCATGACACCTCACATCTCCTCTCACCACTGCTTTATTGCCAGCCCCGGGCATGTGCAAATTGTAAGGTAGATCCCAGCAACTGGACCGGCATTAAAATGAGATTCTGTGGTGAAAAAGTAGCACTTTCCACTGGCTGTCGTCTTTCACCTCTAAAAGGAAATATTCTGTCCTCATTTTGTGTGATACCTTCTCAGTGTAAAATTCAATTCTGAGCTAGTAATGACTGTATCTTGCTCCCCTTTCTCTGAGAGGACTTTGTTTATCCTTTCCCCAGCAGCCTGGGTTGGAGAAATGCTGCTGTCCCACTCCTGGTCCTCCTTTGTTGCAAGAAGTGTCTGTCCTGGTCATGCTCCTTCTCAAGGCTGCAGGTGTCACTCATTCTTTCAACTATGCCTAACTACTAAAGATGTCATCAGTGTTACTTCATTTATTTCATTTTTTAACCTGCTCCCTTTCTGCATTCCCTCTCCTCACTTACATTTAGGTTTTCATCCTTCCACATAGTCATCTGGATTCTGCCCCAAACATGCCCTCAGGTCTTGACTATGCCTCCTATCAATGTTTTTTCTTGGTTGCTTAGTTTTCATGGATATTTCCCAACCCGTTCCCTTCTGTTTCTTCTTCTGTAGCACTGCCATATTTCTTGCTGCCATTGCAAATAAAGGGGTTTAGATCCCATTTAAAGCAACAATAGATGGTCCAGTCTCTGCAGAAATAGTCTTGTTTTAATGCCAGCCATGGTGACTTCCTTGTAATGGCTGGCTTTTGGCATCTGTTCTACTGACTACGTGACAGGGTAGAATAAAAATAATGAATAATAGCTCTTTTGATATTCCTGAAGCCTAATGATGAAATTATGAGACTTGGCGAGCTTGCAGCAATGTTGATAGGTGCCAGACCTCTCACCCAATATTTTCTTTTCCTTCCCCCATATTTCCCTATACCTTTATCTTGCTTCCTTCCGAGCAACCCAGAGCCCTTGTGAATTGCAAGTCCAGTTTAGCATGAGGTCAGCCCGATAGCTCAGATCATAAATATAAAATCATTCTATAAGGGCTAATCTATTTTTGGAGGTACACTTATGAGATAAAAATTACTTTGATCGCTGAAACAGCATTGTGTCATTTTTGAAAGGAAATGACAAGGAAGTAAGTGTTATCAGGCCTATTTTCACCCACCGTTAGTTTAGATCTGACAAATGGTGTCTGCAAGGTCTCGTCTTAATAGTTCCAAATTAGGTGGCCGATTAATACTGACTATCTAAAAAACACTAGGTTGATGCATGTTCTATTATTAATAGCTGTTAATGCCCTTCATAAGAGTAATCTGTTTTGAAAACATTTTCTGGTTGTTCTTTTCTAACGAGCCTTGGCAGCGAAACCCCCGATTTTACACATGCAGAACCACAGTAACTCGTTGAAGTGTTTGTGTGGGTTTTGGTTTTTTTTTCATTTTGGGTGTGTTTGTCTTGTTTACCGGGAGTAACGCTTGATTTTGATGAGACCAAATAGAGGCAAAGTCCAGGAATTACTTCTGTCCAAACTGGTACATTGTGCTTTCTTCTTGTGTTAGTGCAGGTCAGCACAAAACTCTTCCATCATTGCTAGATGAATTTTAATGATTTCCTTTGACATTGCCAGTGAATACTTTTGTCTCTACACAAGCCATCTTAGGAAAACTTTCACAATAAGAAAGGTAATTTGAATAAAATGGTAACAGGTAATTTGAGTTTCTTTTCTTGTATTATTTAGCTGTTATGTCACAATATGTGGAAAGTACCTGGAAAGCACAAGGAGAAAAATGGGAACTCTCATGCATGAGGAAAAGCCTCTAGATAAGAGTGTGTAGGGGGAGAATATATACATAAATGTAGACATCAAGGTAAATGCTTTTTCCTTTTCTTTTTCTTCCAGAAAATTTGAATATTTGCACAATCTGATGTTGCAAGTTTTAAATGCTTAACACTTCTAAAAGAATAAATTACTTCAGTGCCTGAATTTGTAGATAACTGTCAGCTTCAAAGGATCAAGTGAGTTGGAAGGAATGTCTGGAGAACTCAGTTATAGGCAGGCATCAGGCAGAATATAGAAAACGGGAGTATATCCAGCTAATATAACAGAGACCTAGATGTAATTTTATATATGAATTAAGACTAATTATGCTACAAAAATCAGATTTCTGGGGTTCTGCTTTTAATGTAAATGTAGAATACTCGCTTCCCCATCCACATCTCTTGTCACACTGGGTTTCCCAAACTGCTTGTTACAAGAATTTTGTTGCTTCTGTAAAAATTGAGAATGAAAGTTCACCTATTCAATACTTTTCCAACTACCCTTAAAAAAGGACTACCTTTGGCTTTGGAATATCCTTGTTGTGAGCTGACTGGCTCTGTAAGATATAAGTAACTTTACACTCTTGACTAAGCAATTAAGAGAAACTGAAATCAGTACTGTAATATGCACATTAAAGCTACAGGAATGAGATGGAAAGAGCCATTTAGCTTCTGTTTGAGAAGTGAACTGATCTGAACTTCCCCTTGGAGTGCATAAAGCACAAAGATGAGGAGCAGTTGAGGTGTGCAGTCTCTAGGGGTGGTTATTGCCTCTTTCACTCCACTCAGTGAGCCAGGGCAGGGTACTAAACCTGGCCAGAACCACAGGCTTAGACTTCTCCCTAGGGTTATTCTTCTGACTGGTGTCCTCTGGGCTTCAGGGGGAGCATGGGCACAGGGGGGGTGCCAGGGCAGCTCCTGGGGGTTGCAGCTGCCCCTTCAGGGTGGGCACCCACTGGAGCAGGACTGTGGGGTGATGGGAGCATCAGTGCTGGTACTAATCCCTGAACTCACCACCCTGGCTGGACACACCAACCTTTCATCCTTCCCTGGTGTTGGTGGTGTGACTGGAGCTGGGAGACAGGGAGTGGGGAGCAGATGACCCTCCCCCTAGTGAGCACACAGGGTACCAGCTCTGCAGCTGTGGCCTGGCTGCCAATTTCAGTGATTGAAAATAGTGCTGGCAGCAAGAAACTTCCAACTGCAGCTCTGCTAATGACTGGTGTTGTGGTTTTGGGCAACTCCCTTGGTTGTCTTTGAGTCAGCTCCCCTTTCAGTAAAAAGAGGATGATACTTACTGTTGAAGTGATTAATTATTGTTCTTCAGATGTCAAAGTCCTGCCATGTATTCTTACCCTTGGTATGGAGAACCTTCTCTGCTTTTGTTAAGCCTGGCTCCAAGAACAGGACAGATTGTAGGGACTATTTTGTTTTGTTTTTTTTTTCTTTTTTTCCTATTAATTTAAGAAATGGATCTGATTGACTCTCAGCACCAAAGTGCCAACCACCACTACCAATCTTTTGAATCTCTTCCTCTTTTCCTTTCTCTCTGCATCTCCCTCTCCATTCTTCATATCAAAACTTTCCTAAATTAAAGACAGGGTGCCAGACAGAGTTAAAAGGAAAATTTTAGTTGAGGTTCCTAGCAGTGAGGTTAGGGGTTTGCTACTTGGGCTAGCGAGATACAGAAATGTTCTGCTTTTTCTTTGAAACCCATTCTGTGTGAAGCAGTTTCCAAGCTCAGACTTGGCTGCTGACTTCAGACACGCTAGTAACTTGCTGGTTTTTAAAAAATACATAAAATAAACAAGTCTAAAAATATTATTTGGGGGAGTGGCTGAGTGAAAAATTGCAAAATTCACATATGAGATTAAATTTAACTTAACACCCCCGCTAGATATTTAAATTAAAGGGAAGTATTAGGTAAGGTACCCAGACAGAGCTCAGAGAGCACCAAAAGCTAGTTTGCTATTAATCTGCCACAAAAAAAAGGTGTTGTCCGGGTAAAGAGTGAACTCCAGCTGCAGGTGGTACCTTTCTGCTCCAGGTGGAAGAGAGGATGTGTTGAAGGGGCTGAGAGCTCTCCCTGTTCCACCCGTTGGGGTGGTGGGGCTGTGAGGAGCAGGTGGCACTCAGTGCTCCTGCTGGGTGCCTGTCTGCAGCCCAGGCAGCCAAGCACACTGGGTCCCCAAACAGAGTCCCCTCTCTTTACTCTCTGGTGGCCCTTCTGAGGCTCAGACAGTAGCCAGGGCTCTGGTGACGTGTGGACTTCATAAACCCCAAGGAATGGGCTTTAGTTTTAGAAAACACAGTCTAAAGTACACTCAAAGGCTTCAGTCCCCAAAATGAGCATCTGGTGTCTGTTCATCCTGTCCTGCTAGAGCAGATCATGACCTCTCACTCAGTGATTTCTAGAGTGAGTCCATAACTTCTAGTGTTACCTTACAGAGATGTCCTTTCCTGACTATAAATGACAGTGGGAGGCCTGTCCCATTTTTGTTTTTCTTTATCCATGGAGAGATGCAATATAGTACCTGGATGCATGGTGCTTTTGTTAAATACAAGTTAAATACAAGTTAAATACAAGGAGAGAGACATAGATGGATATCATAAACTTTGTTTCTCAAACCTGCCATTTCCATACTTGGAAATCACTTCACGTGCCTCATTTATCCACACAAAAATTTGAATCCTCCAGCACCGATTAACATTAGGTAAAGCAGCAGAACAGTAGATTGCTGTCTGTCCTGGAGCTCTGGCAAAAGCCTTGAATACCCTGAACTGAGGCCTTGGAGCACTTCAAAGACAAATGAACTTTGATTTGAATATTCTAACAGTGTGTAGAGAGCAGCGGGTGCTTCTGAAGACTTGTGCTCCAGGGGCCATACTTGCTGAAGTTACCTGAATGCAGAGGTCTGAATTTGTAAATGGATAGCACTGCTGCAGTGGGAAAGATGTAAATGCCAAAGGAATAGCACAAGGTTTTAGTCAGCTGGATGAGATAGAAAGTGGTTCTTCGAGAAACTGCATTTAGCGCACGTGCTGTCAATGAGTTTCTGAGCATACTACGCATCATATAAATCAACTGTTATTATGTACAGTCAGGCAGAGAAGATTAATTCTGAATTCTTCAAAACCTTTTCATCTGACCAGAAGCATCTTTTGGGAGCCTAGCTTTGGCTAATGTATTCTTTATCTTCTGAGTAAATTTTGGTAGAGACATTTAGCCATTTTGTTGGTAAGTCACTGATAACCATTATCCTCTTGGATAAGCCAAATGTGCAGACTGTTTAAACTCTTGATATAAGATGTATTCTCTGAATCTTTCACTGTTCTTGTGGTATTTTCTTTTCCAAAGTGAATAGACCAGAAATGCATGTTGCCCTTGTTGTTACTGTTTTTTAGATAACACTCTCCCTCCCTGCCTTGCCTTATACGAAATAATGCTCTTATCCATCCAGAGGTTACACTTCCTTGCTTAGCTGCAGATTTGTGCAGGAAATTTAGTGTCTAGATGGTGTCTGCTGTAACCCCCAGTCATTTTTTACAGGATTGCTGTCATCCCAAATGCAGTTCCCCAAGGGTATCTCTTGGAGTTCTTTCTTTATTTTTTTTTTTAATTCCTAGAAGTTTGTAATTTTGTGTTATGGCTGTATTAAAACCAGCTGCTGCTCTGACAAATTATAACTAGCTAAAAGTATACTTTACCAGAAAGTAGCCTTACTAGTTTTTTTGCTTACCATTGCTCCAGGTTTCACGTTCTGTACAGATGACAAGAATTGGTTTCATATTTTCCTTCTGATCCCTTGTAATGGCAATGGACAGCATCCCATCAGGCCTCCAAAACATACACAAAAAAAAAAAAAAAAATACAAGAGGAAGTACATGGTGTCATTACAAATAACACAGGATTTTGTATCATTGAACTTCTTGTACTCTGCAGTTTAGGTTTGTGTGAACATAATTACAGCTTTGAATTCTTTCTTTTAAATATTGCATGTATGTGGGGGAGTAGTTGTTTTGTTTTTGCTAAGTAGCATTTTTCCAGACAATTGCATTCATACCACTTGTGTTCTTTTTTGAAGGTTAAATTTAATATTGATAGGGTTTTTTGGTCTAGTTTTTATATGAGATTAAGTACCAGACAGTTGCACGTTTACCATCAGCTAATAGTCAAAAGGTACAGTCTCACAAAGACTTGGCTAAAACTAAATGAATAGCTCTCAATTTCCTGTGGGTGTGGGGTTTTGTGTGTGTGTGTGCACTGCTTACCAATAAGGAATGGAGCAGCTTTCTTCTGAGATAGATATGCTGCCAACTTTTATACTGCTGAAGTAATTTTGTTAAACAGGAGGAAGAAAAAAAGTTCATAGTTGTCAAAAGGCATTTCACTGCAAAGTGTGCCAGCAGGGTTGGGTCTGTTCTTCCTCCTCCATTTTATCAGGAATAAAGTAGGCTTGTTGCTTTTGTACTTTATTGGCCTTTTGCTTTCAAATGGTGAGCTTTAACAGTATACTGCTTTGATGATTTATTTCAACAGTTGCCTGTGAGTGTAGTATTGAACACACCTCATGGAGATTAAAAAGGTCAAGACTTTTACTTCCATAGACATGTTGTACACAGCCTCATTTTGGGCATCTCATTGTGAAGTGACTCAAGTGATTGCCTTAGGGCAGTGTGGGATTTGAGTGATAGTACCCTCCCACCAAAGTCATCTTCTGCTGGTCAGGGAATGCTCTGTTTGGTCTGACTTACAGGCTCAGATGAATTTTACCTCTAATATATACTAGTGTTGTCATTTTGGTCCTGTGCATTGCTAGGTGTTACTCTAATGATGGCGTGCTATTGCTTTTACAAAGAAGAAGTGTGCACTCTCTGGCACTTACCCTAGTTTGTGCTGTTAAAAGACAGAGAAATGAGTAGACCTGACTGTGTCCCACTTAAACTTCCTATGGATTTCTTGAGTAGACAACTTGGAAGAACAAATTATCTCTGTCCTTTTTCTCTCTGCTTTCTTCTCTTGACTTGCAGCGTAAAATATCATCCCCTTCAGTAGTCTTGAGAGAGGTGGATGATGAAGTCTTCATTAGAAGTATTCTCTGAAGTTGAATTAGTTACACCATCAATGCCACTAACAAAGCTCAGTGGAAGTAGTGCTCTTTGACACTGTGCCAGGAGGATATCCAACGAGCTTTTACTGATTGAAAAACACGCTTGGGATACACCTGTGCAGCTTGCTAAGTAACTTTTTCCTTTTATGATCTTTTGGATGGCCCGTGCTGCCTAGAAAACTTGGCATTTCTACCAAGAGAGATTGTTGGAGAACTCTCCAGGGATGTCTGCATTATCTCTCTAGCAATTGTTAAATGTGTGTTCCATGTGTCACTGACTCAGGGAGCAGCTGTTGTTCCTCAGTTCTGGTTTGAGGGTCAGAGCCAGATGAGGGTGTGTTCTTGCTTCTCCAGTTTTCAGACATGGTGTGAGGGAATGAAAGAAGTAAGACAGCATGCTTTGAATAGCCCTGATGAAGAGTGAGTCTTGAAATGATTTGTAGCTCTGATTACTTAACGCACAAAAGGAGGTAAAACTCTTGTTTAATGTAGACTTCAGCACGATCAGTAGTTAAAGATCATCTGTAGGATGATCTAAAGTTCTGACACTGCTTTCTGGTGAGACCTGGTATTACGTGAGATTTGAGTGAAAGTAGCAATGGCCACTGTTCAGCAAGTGGTAGTGGTTAATATAAGGTATTATCTTACATTATTGAAGTGCTTTTTATTAAAACAAGAATGACTGTGTGGCCAGATGTTGACAGATCCTGGTGCAAGAATCAAAGCAAGCAATACTCTTTAGGCACTAGTGAGTCACATACAGTTTGGAGATCCTGTGCTGTCTGTCATGCAAGACAAGTTCATATTTGCATAGGCTGCCTGTTTTTCATGCATGGCTTTGATTTTACTACTGATCAAATTTTAAATTATTTCCTTATGTTTTTAGCCATTGATGTAATATTAAAGTGTTACTCTTTTTCTGATTGCTTGTCCTCTTTCATATATGTGTATATTTTCTTCTTATTAAAGAATACACTTTTATTTAATTGTAGAATAGCACCTGAAGAATAGTTGAAGGTGAGAGATAGGCCTTCTATGCTACTTTTCTCCTGTTTAAAACAAATTGAGACTTATGTGATATTTACTAGCAGTCTCTTGCTGATCCAGGGAAATAATTTTTAAAGACCAAGTCCTGAGAGTATTCTTTTCATTTGGAAGGGGTTAACATGAGCTTTTCATGTTCAGGTGGTGTGGCTAGGACATAGAAACACAACTATACAGATTGCTGTAGGTGGGAATGTGGTTTACATAAATAGTTTTCTTAGCAGGTGATGAACTTTTTCCTTATTTATTTAATTACTTAATTTCAGGAAAACTTTGGGGGAAGAGAATGTCTGGGAAGCTCTGCCAGACACCTACATACATGTGGCAATAGAGAAAGAAAAGGACTATGAGATCTGAAGTTGGATGCAGGGCAGGAAGCTCTGGAACAAGGGTTGGCCAGAAATGCTGAAATACAGATTTTGGGGAGGCAGGACATGAGGATCTCTGGTGGTTAGCACAACAGCAAGTCACTTTAGCCTCCGAGTTTCCACCTGTGTGAGCAATTTATAATACAAGCCTCAGAAGTACTGTGAAAGTACTAAATTAATGCTTTCAGTGGAAGATCACAGGATGCTTTGAATAAAGCTTTACAAAAGTGCACAGTGTTCTTACACACAAACTATTTGGTATTAATAGTATCTCTTAAATGACAAGGAAAGTGAAATGTGCCAGATTTGTGAAGCTGGAGAAATGTTTGCTCATTATTTTGAAAGAGATAGAAAGTGCAGATGGAGAAGGGAGGATTGAAACCTAGGTTTGCTGCAAAAAGTCCTATAGGCTGTCATCATGGATGTGGTTTGGAAATCCTTCATTTTGTTACCTTGTTGGCTTTGTAGGTGGCTGAGCATATTTCTGAGCAGGTTGAGAGGGAAGAGGGTGTTCACCAGTGCGGAGTAGCGCAGGGCAGAGGAAGCTGCTGCGCAAACTCTCTATTTGAAGATGTGGCAAACCAGGAACTGCTGTAGTCCTTTTCTTAAATAGGAAATACATGCAGCCTCAAAAGGCAAGTGACTGGCTGGAGCCTATGATAGAAATATAAAGTTGCAATAAGTAGTCTTTCAGCCTACTTTGGTGTTTGGATAATACTTCAAAAGCTGAAAAATAGGCCGATGTGCAACCTGCCTGCAGAATAACAATTGGCAGCATTTTAACCTGCATGTCCACAGTATGATTGTGCTTTCATCGAATCGCAGAATGTTTTGGGTTGGACTTTAGGGATCATCTTGTTCCAACTCCCCTGACATGGGCGTGGACACTTCCCACTAGACCAGGTTGCTCAGAGCTCTGTCCAACCTGGCCTTGAACACTTCCGGGGATGGGACATCCACAGCTTCTCTGGGAAACCTGTTCCAGTGTCTCACCACCCTCACAGGAAAGAATTTCTGCCTGAAGTATAGTGATGCCCTTATCCATGCTGCTTGGTGCCACAGAGATGAAGGGGCTCTTCATGGTGAGGGCATCATTGCAGCCCTGTCCCCAGCTTCAGAGTGTCTCTGTCCTGCCCATGCTCCAGCTTTCCTCTGCCACAGGCTTGATGTGGGCTTACAAATATGGTTTGGTTTGCTTGAAACCAGCTCACAGAGAATGGGAAAGATTCCCATTGTCTCAGATTGCCAGAGCTTCTCATTGTATTTCAGTTGAGTTGTTTACAGTGAGGTGTGACCTTTCTGTGAGCAGGTGAGAAGTGAAAGTTCTGCCTCTCCCTTGCTTGGATACTAGCATACTCAGAAATGAGGAAATAGCTTTAATTTTGTGATGGAGGACAAAACACTTAAAAAAACCAAAACCCACTTATTCAGAGAAGTGAGTCCTCAGCTTGATAATTTAGGAACAACTACATGATGGTCAGGGTGGGTTCTCCTTATGGCCAAGTTGGCCATCGTTTGTTAGGTATGGCAACTGAAACATTTCATTTTTAAATGAGCTGTGGTAGATATGTTCTAATATCCTAGGGAAGGCTTTGTGTGTAGTAATTAATTCTGTTGTTGGGCTAGGGTTCCACAAATGGTTGTACAGATTTTACTTAGGCAACACTAACCTGAGGAGCTGCATTGAAATTTCTTTGACCTCTGTTAAAAAGTTAAAGCCCTATTAAAGTTTAGCCTGGGAGAACAACTTTAGGTCTACATTATATTCCTCTTTTTGGAATAAATCCATATGGGAAAAACAGCACTGAGCACTTGGGTCTGGCATCTATGCCCTTCTTTTAAAGGGAATCCTCTCATACAAGCTGTAGCATTAGCTGATCTCACCACCTCTGACTCTGCTGTGATGATGGGTTCAGATTCTTCTGCCCCTGCTCCCCTTCATTCTTCTTTTCCAGCACACCACTGCAATGCTGGTGCCATTTGTCTAAAAGATAAAGTGCTCTTACTCTAAAAAAGTGAAAGTAGTACAATTGAATTGCTACTTTTGTCTATAAATATTACTGCTATTTAATAATGAGGATAGGAATTCTCCTTTTTGGGCTGAAAGCAGAAGCAGCACTATGTTCTGACTCAAGTTCAACCATAGGAGGTTTTTTTATAGTCATTAAATGCCTTATTGTATTTAGAAAACCAAAACAAATATTTTTGTTTTGGAAGAATGAGTATCTGATATGACAGCATGTAGCAAAAGTTTATTATGCATATACAGTTGAAATAAGTTAACTTGTTTAAACTGTATTGTAGCAGCAGTGCTTCTGCATTTGAAAAAGTTTCATGACTTCATATAACCATATCAACATGTTTCCATAGTTAATTTCCAGCCTACAATTGTATTATCCCTTGTCTAATGGAACATCATAATACGAAGTAAACTAATAACCCTAATGTTAATGTTGCTGATGCTTTATTAGATACTACATAAAGAAATAAAAACCAACCAAACACCAAAACAACAACAAAACAAATAAACTGCAATCCTACACTGACTTAACCAGGATATGTTTTAACTTGTTAAGCTTTTCTGTAGGGGGAAGTGGAGGTCACATCTAAAAATGCTGTATCCAGTGCTCAAAATGGACCAGCACACAACTAAATGCTAAACTGTTATGTTCTGTTGCTTGAGAGGACATCAAATATGCACCCAGTGCTGCTCAGTGCTTTTCTGCTGAGAGGAACAGACTTTATTCTGGGACTTCCATCACGTTTATGTATGTCCCCATATATGCAGCGAATAGAGAATTAATGTAGTGAGTATGAACGGGTGATGAGGCAATGCGATTACTTGGAAAGGGAAGAGAGAAGTAACAGCCTTTAGTCGGTAGAACTGAGGTAGTTATATTTCAAGGTCACTAGTAATTATACTGAACAAAGCTACTTCTTTCTCAATTTGAAAATGCCACCAAAAATCAGGGATATGGCAGATATGTCCTCTGTCACACAGGGTGTTACTTTCCTTTTGGTGTGGGCTTATTTGAGCAGTCTGAATGTCAGCACAGACCAGTCCAACTCTGTACGTTATGCAGAGGGTACAGCTCGCTACATTCAGGAGAGAGTTTACATTGGAAGGGAGCTGGGGTGATGGGAAGAAGCTAACAAAACACAGAGGCCTTGCAGCACTGCTGAAAGACTGGATATATTTTTTGGATGCAAAAGCCAAGCATGTCTTCTAGGAGCATATAATGTTTTACCAGTGTGTGATGGCACAGGATCATTACTGGAATAGTCAAATTCTTACGTGCCTGCAGAAAGCTGAGAGATTGATTACAGTTGGAAAACCTGTTTTACTGTTAGATTTTTTTAAATAAAAAGTTTTGCATGCTTGCTTCATGTGAAGTGGACGAGTTGTATTTTGCAAATATCTGTAGTGGAAAAAAAGTTTAGTAGGAGGAGGTGTAATGAGATTGAATAGCTGGAAGTTGAAACCAGATGAATCTGGGCTACTTATAACACACAAATTATTAAACAGAATAATTTACTCACTAAAACAGCTCCCTTTGGATGTGATGGATTCCTAATCACTTGTCTGGGAATTAGACTACATGTTTTTAGCAATGGAGAGTTGCTGTGTGTGTGTTTATACAAGCCATATATCTGCATGTAGGTCTGTGGCACACCTTGGGTGGAAGGTCAGACTCGTAAATGCAATGGTCTGTTCTGTTTTCCATATCTGTGGGAGGTGGGTAGAGACCACCTGATGCTGTGAAACACTGTATCAGCCCAATCTCCTGAGTATCATCTCTAGGAGGCTGGTAAGGTTTTCTTGGCTTGTTGTTTCTTTTCTCTCTGACAAATCTGGGTTTTGATTCCTGACTCAGAAGGGAGAAAACAGAATTTAACTCCTGCCCACCCATCCATGTGGAGAGTGGCTTCTGTAGCTAGATTACAGGCGGTCCTGTGGGGCTTTGGGGATTTTTATTTAATAGTTGAGGGTGTGGTGTTTTTTGGTTTGTTTCTTTGAGGAAGATTAAGGGAGTCAGATAAGTCAAGTCTTGCATGGGTGCAGGTGTCGTGCTGGAGAAAAGAATGGGACAAACAGAATAGAGAGGAAAATGAGCTTATGATCATCGGTTTTATTCAATTTTTGTTTGATCTTATGGGAAATAGAGGAGTTTGCACAGGTCATGGAAAAAGAAAAGCTAGTGCACTGGGGGGCTTCCATCATTAGGTTGGATTTCCAGATTCGCTCCATATCAGTTACAATGGATTGTTTTTCTTTTCTTGGTGACTCTTCATTCATCCATATAAAATAAAATCTGTGTTAATCTAATTTCAAATAGAGAGGGGTCTCCATCTCTGTGTCAAACTTCTGGCACACTTTTTACAATGTGTTGCCATGTGTCCCACAGGGAGTGGGAGATCAACGCTAGTTGATCTGCCTGCCTGCCTCTGGATATGCCTCTTTGGGTTGGAGCAGAGGACATGAGGTAGAGCTGTGCACCTGGGCAGTGGACCCAAGATGACAATTCCATATTATTCACAGGGCTATAAATAAAATTCATATGCAATTTAAAAGCAAAGGAATTGCACTTCTTTTCCCCACAGTAGTAATACTTGTGTAGAAGTCTCTCTATCTGGAGATAGAGGATATAGAATATATTAATATATCCTATATTGTATTGGTGGAAAAGCCTTTGGTGGGGAATGAAGTTTTGTGTTTTAATGACAATCCAATGTTCTCATTGCATTTGTGATGTTACAGCAGAGCTCTGTTTCGCTGAATATGGGAAGCTCCCTGAGGATGGTGGAGAAAATGCCACTGCCTTCACTTCTGACACGTATTATGTGTGAATTATTTATGGCACTTCATTGCAAATGGAGTGTTCTGTAGTATATTTGTAAATAATGAATTCTTTATGACAGGACATCTATGTCTGTGGATCCTGTGTCATGGAACTAGTTTTCTAAATACACTTTATGATACAATATCTATCCCTTTACCCAGGCTGTCCTGTAATAAAGTATCTTTGTATTCCTGCTACATGTTAGCTGTTCTGACTCCTAAATGATATATGGATAGGTATATATGTAGAAGTTTGTACTGTTTCTTGTGAATTGATATGGTGTTAAGTTCACTTTATATTTAGTAGGTACTTTTATAAGTAAACAGTCTGGTTTTTGTGTTCTGTAAAATGAAGTTAGTGAAAGACTTAAGTACCTCATAAATTAAGTTTGCTTCTTCTAACTTTCCTGAAGAGAATGTATTTTGTAAGACAGTACTCATTTTAAAAAATTAGTATTTTTTAAAATTAACAAGAACTAGTTTATGGTTATGCCAGTAGTTTGTGGGGGTAATGAAAATGCTAAGTCCAGTGTACAGTTCAGAATGGTGAAAAAACAAATGTGGGATGAATGCCTGTTTGGCCCAGTACCTGACTTTGGGGTTAACATTTTCCCTTGCCACACTGGGGGACTTGAGATTCATCACCAGCGGGTGAGGTGGCCGAAGGCGTTGACATTGCCTGTGCTGACCAACTTGTGCAGCTCTCTGGTGAACCAAGACAGTGAAAAGATCCCAGCTGGAAAAATAATTTTCCACAAGGGAAGGGCCAGTTTGTCAGCAGCCCATTTTAGTAACCTGGTTTTCTATGTGGTGCACAGTTGGGCTATCTCAGTGAAGGGGCATCTGTCTGTGGTCAAGGCTGGGAGCCCTGGGCTGGGTGGGGGCATGTCAACATCCAAATGTGACCATGACTGCAATTGGAGCACCTCTGTTACCATCTTACCCACATCTGCCAATCCAGTGTGATTTGTTGGTTACAGTGCCATGTGGATGAGAAATGTGCAAAGAGGGAAAAATGCTTCAGTTTTGGGATGCTAAAAAAAATAAAGGAATACTGTATTTTCCATTTCCAAAGGATAAGGTCTTCCATTAAATTGTCTTCTGCATACCTTCTCTCAGTGCAGTCCTGGTCCCCCGCTGTCCTCTCCTCATCCCCCCATCACTTCTCTTCCCTTTCTTCTCTCTGGCCCATAATTGCTCTCAGGAACTCAGTACCAGTGACCAGTTTTGCAGCTAATGTAGTATTGTAAGCCTTTTGAATTCCCTCAAAACGAGAAGTTAGGGCTGGGTGCCTGCCTGGCCCCATGCGCTGCTGCAGTTGCTTAGCAGCCAGCGGGAGGCACAGGGGAGGAGCGGCTCGGTCCTCCCTGATTCATCTGCAGGGAGACAGGAGAGCACAGATATTACTGGGCAGCTCCACTAACATCTTGCTTTCTGCCTCTCCTGCGTGCTCACACACACCCTCACCTGCCTCTGCTCAGCAGCTCCTCACCAGCTGGGAATCGGAGTCTCCTGCATTCAAGCAACCCTTGCTGCTTGCTCACGTGGAAAGAGGCAGCAAAACCATCCTAGGCAACTGCAAGGTCTTGGTCCAGAGCATTGCAAATGTACTGCGTGGATGTTTTACCTCCTCTTGAAAGAGTGGCCTTGGTCAGGTGCTTCAGCTCAACAAGGTCATGGTTTTGCACACTGACCCCTTAACTCTTCCATTTTTAGTTGTAGGTTGCTCATCACTTCTCATTGCTTTTCACTGTGGGCTCTGACAGAGTAGTTCTGCTCAGTGTTCCTGCATTTTCTTGGAGAAATCTCCAGCTTTCAGCCAAAAGTTGTGGCCTCTTCTGTCACCAGGAGTGGTAGTAAAGGACACCAGCCCCTGCCTTGGCCACACTTCTACAAGGTGGTCGAGGTCTTGGATAGAGGATGGGCTGCGACTGGGGAGGCTGAGGTGGGCTGGACTACTCTGAGGTTGCCTCAGGGAAAAAAACTGCCCTGAAAACATAGCAGGTGGCTAAAAATGATGGTGTCTGTTCAACTGCCATGGCAGTATTGTTACACTTCAGGGCTGGAGGCACAGGTCTTTGAAAAAGTGTGGGTACTGAGATGTTATTTGTAGAACTTCAGCTTTGTTCCAGAGGGGTTTCTGTAAACCTGACCAGAGAAGAAAGAATTGAGTGCCTCATACCCCTGGTATATCCAATTAACCAGCTCACTGCATATCTTGCCCTGGTTGTAAATGTCAAGGTAATGTACTGTTTTGGAGCAGAGGCTGTCTCAAAGCTGTGAAATGTCCACTGCAATGGGATCTTTCCTTGCTTATTTCTTCTTTAAGAACATTTATATCTGATGGGCACCTCAGATTTCAGAGATGTGAATGATGCAAAGAGAGCTGCTGTTGGCTGTAACAGTCACACATCAGCCAGTTTGGTGTGTCATACTTTTCATTTTAATGCAGATTCCTAGATAGCCACAAACCTAGAGTTAGAGGAACAAGCACATGATTTATATAAAGAAATATAGTAGTGCTTGGATTTTCTTTTTATAAGGCTAATTGTGTTAATTTGCTTGAGACACAATTATCTCAATGGGATTGATTTGTTTAATTAACTCGGGATGCCTGCAGGTGAAATAGTGAGTATAAATAGAAGGACAGTGGGGAATGCATCACTAATGTTTGTATTGCAGAAGGATTGACTCATATGTAAATGAAGTGCTGCAAGCCTGCCAGGCTAACCTACTTCTGGGGTGGTTTCTAGATATAAAAAAAAAAATATCTCATGCTGTCATGCATAACACAGGGCTCGTACAGTCAGGAATAAGTTGGTGAGGAGTGTACACTGTAGTACTAGGGACAAACATACCTTCCTCCTGTTGTAAATACCTTGCGTACGAGCACTTCTGTGAACACTGCCAAGGGAGGGTGTCTGAAGCGCATAGTTTGTGCCAGATCACTGTGATGGCACTGCCCTGATGCAACTCAGCAGCTTCTTCAGTGTGTCAGTCATCTGTGGTGAGAAATGAGTGCAGTTTCTTGTTCCAAATGCTGCAAGGGCCACTTTTGAACAGAGCACGCGAATACCCTGCATAGAGCATTCCTGGGATGAAAGCCTTGTGGCAAAGCTTTATGTGTTCTCCTGTTCCCAGATTCCTCTGCCTTACTGTGTGGACATACCACGCTGCAGAGGATTAGGTGTCTTAATAGACCAGTTCTGCAACCTGTGTGCGTGTCCTTTGCCTGCTGTTTGCCAGGGCCCTATCCAACTCTCTTAAAGTGTCTGTAGTTCTAAAGTAGGTAGTTATGTTCAAAGCCCAAAGGGGAAATTCTGTGTCTTTTCTGTCTGTTTAGTTCTGTACTGTAAAAATCTTAATTCCTACCAATATAGAGGACAGATTGGTATTTCTGATCTTTTCCCTACCTAGAGTAGGTTACTAGTTTTCATAAAATTCTAGTCTTTCTTTGAATCTTTTGGAGACATTCATCGTAGTTTGTGGCAAAATATTGTGCAAATTGAATGTTGATATAAACAAAATAAAACTAGATCAACAGAGCACTGCCACAGAACCAAACCAGCTAAACAAACACATTTCCTTTTAGCAGCTCTAAATGTATTGCTGTTTAAAAAATGCCTTTGCTTCTGCATGACAAGAGCGTATAGAAACACTGTTATCTTTACCACAATTCCTTTTTTTTACATCCTCAATAGTTTATCCATCTCCCATTAGTGTGGTTACTTCAAGCTTCTCCATTTCCTTCTGTACAGAAATCTATCTTTGTTCCAAATTATTCTTGTCCCCATTTTCTGAGGCTTTTACTACATCTGCTATCTCAAGAAGAGATCAGATTATAAGAGCTGAACGCAGCACTCTGATGGAGAACACGCTTCTGATTTATGCTGTGGCACAACAGTCTTGTGCATCTTATCCTTTAGATAATCATGTGAATGCTTTCATCTTGGAAATGGAAAAAAAAATAATATTTCTAAGTTGTATCCTTGTATATTTAGCAGTGTGTTTCCTTTATTTGCTGAACACTTGATTCAAATATTGAGTTACTCCAGAACTGTTAAACCAAACAATCAGTTTTGAGTGCTTCACATTTTTCATTTAAATGCACTTGGCTTTTTATTGATCTGCAGTGGATTTAATTTGTCCCTTGGTCTGGCCTTGCATGGTTCATCTGGAATTCTTTCCAGTCTTCTCTGGTTTTGAACAACTGTAAATTTTGTCATCTGTGGGATTTTAGCTGTTCTGATTTTTGGTGGGGAGGGGAGAGAAGGTGTTGTCTTCCTGTTTTTCAGTTCATTCAAGAGTATATTATACACTGCTATCCTGGTATAGAGCTGAGGGCATCCCTCCCTTGACCCTTTTTTTTGAAAACTGTTTTGTTCTCTTGCATTTTCTGTGTCTCTCTGCTTCTTTGAAATCTACATGCATGCTCTCCCTAATAAACCTCAATTTTCTTAGTAGCATAAAAGGATTTTTTCCAATATTGTTTCAATGCAATTCCCAGCATCTTTGAATCCATAGTTACATTAACAAGCCAAAAGTACTCATTAACAGCAAAGAGAAAAGTATGGAAGTGTTTATCTGTTGGAGAAACTAGGCTTGTAGAATTGTATTTTGTCAGAAATATTAGAGCTGTGTGCACCAAGTCTATAGCTCTTCCACCTTCAGGACACTCTTGCTCCAGCCTTTGTTTGCCTTGTTTTTTGTTATATCCTAAATCTTTGCATAGGCTCATTTTGTTTTGAATGCAGAGGACTCTTTCTGTCTTACTGTCCCTTGAAATAGTTTGGAATTGTCCTGCTTTATTATTTTCTACCTGAAGGAAGACTGTGGTTGGGGTTTTTTGGGTGTTGGGGCAGGGAGAGTACTGTTTCATTATTGTACCAAGTCCCTCAGCTTTTCCTCCCCTACCTTGTTCTGAAAAGATTCCCTTTCCAAACATGTCACTCGAAGATAGGACATCTATCTGTGTTTTAAATGTCTTATAAAAATATTGGAATCTTCAAGAAATGTCACGCTTCTTCCATCTTGCCACCAGCCCACTGAGTGCCATTACTCTGCTGTCAAGGTAGAGACCTCGATCCTTGGTGTTTAACATAGATGCTGTTTTGTCATGGCTTGCAAATGTGTGTTTCTGTCCTGCCTATCACGTAGGGTTTACCAGGCTTTTGACTAGAACTAAGTTTACCCAGTAATGGCACTTTCTCTTTTTTGAGTTGATACTACAAAGGCAAGTGGTGGGGAGCCTTTGTAACTCACATCATTGATCTCCCAGCATCTGTGGTTGTGAGCAGGGGTTTTGCCTGTTCTGTTTGGGTTAGGGTAAGATGGCAATATCTAAGGATGATTTGACATCTATTGAAGGAAACATTGCAAAGAAACTTTCCTAAAGTTTTTCTGAAGCTCAGGAGTTAAGGAATAACAAGAATAACTGTGTCTTCTCCCCAGGACACAGTTTCTGACCCAGTTATGTAGATTTCACTGTCAGGGCTTCACTGACATAAATGGATTTTGGTTCTGCCTTAAAACTACTGCTAGAAAATGTCTTTGTGTAAGTTTCTGTTTGTTTGTTTGTTTTAATCTCTTACACCATTGAAGTATTAAATAACTTAATACTGCAAGAGCTTATTCTTTCAAGTCCATGGCTTTCCCCTGAGGAAAAAGTAAATATGCCTTCTCAGAGACACTTTGGAAATGATGCTACTCAGATGTGCAGGGATGCACACACACATATGTACCCCCAAACAGCACCGTGAGCTCTGCTGTGGAAGCCTGTGGTGTAAGGGGTAAGATTGTGGAGGAGGCACAGTGAGCTGATCTGACTGGAAACTGTCTAATACTGATTTTCATTTCAGAAATCATGGAAGTATCATGCTTTTACCATGTACTTATGTATTCAAAAATATTTTTCCAGTGCATGTTATTTCTAAATTACTAATTACTTGCACAGGAAAAGTTGCAGTGTGCATTTCTACAAAATTGCAAGTAAGTTTCTTCCAAACTCTGCAGAATAGTGAACTACTAAAGCATTTTGTTCCTGTCTATAACTTGAATCAGGAAAACACATCCATGTGATTGGTGCATTTAATGGCAGGTTTCTTAAAGTTAGGTTCAGAAACTTGCACAATAGATTATAGTAGATTACTGTTGACCAGGTAAAGAAAACTGATTGTGAAAGACACGTCAAGCACTTCAGAGGAAGTTAAATTCAAATGGAAATCATTATTTCTCTTGGGCTGGATATGTACAGGAATACAAACTGAGTAATGCAGTGGAGTGGAGAGTGCAGGTTGCATCTGCTGCAGAGACTGCTGGGGATAAGGCAGTACTGGTATGAAAAATAGCAGAGGGGCCTGGACATGGACTAGGGAGTATGTTGATTCAAATTCTGGATTTTATTTTTACAAAATCCTCCAGGATGAGTTATGAAACTGAAGAACCATCAGAAATGTAATGAAAAACTAGAAAAGATATCAGGTAGAAAAAAAAATCAGAGAACAAGGACGGTTTGGAAAAGGTTCAAGGTTTTTGATACAGCAAAGGCTATATGTTGCTGCTCTTGAGGTATGCTGTGCAAAACCCCAACTGTCTCTTCACTGCAGGAATGCCTTTCTCTTCTCTGTGTGGTATTTTAGAAAGCCACATCTTCAAATAAAATTGAATGTGACTTGCTTTTGTCTTTATATTGTTGACACTGAATTACTTGCTTATTGGATACATGCTTGTCATGCAAACCATCTAAGATGCCACTGAGGGTTGGTAACCTTGAAGGATATTTTCTATGTGGTTTTAACTATAATACATTCTGAAACGAAAAATGCCTTTCTCCGTACTACTTTGTAAGGCTTAAATATTTTTCCCGTTGCCCTCACTGGAATGCGGAAAATAGGTTGACTGAAAGGCTGACTATCAAATTAAATTTGTTCATGTTTTAAATAACTTTTCACATTGCATCTCTAGAGATTTTTATCCCTGTATCTGCAGAAATGTCATTTGAAATTCTTCTTCCTCCAAGATTTTACCAGGGCAAAATTTCAAAAATGTATGCATCCATTTCCTTCACCCTCTTTCTTCCAGTTCTACACCAAGTTATGCCTCTTCTCCCTTCTTCTGGGTGTCCTTTCCTAGTGCTGCTCACCCAGATGAGTTTAAGCTTGGGATACACAGGCATACCTGCTTCCATGGGGCAGCTCTAACACTCCTGTGCATGTGTATGGATGTCTGTCTGCAATAAACCAGCTTGTTTGTACCTACCGTGCAAATCATGGCTGGTGACTGGAGGAGCTTCTTAGCACTACATAATATTCTGTGTGAGGGGAGGTGGTTAGAGTCAGGAATAACTAGTCCATAAAGTAGGACGAAAATGTTTTTACAGGAAAACTTGCTGTATTTTGCATCTGTTTCTTTTGAGTGATAAGTCAGAGTGAAAAAAATCATGATTTTTGCTTTTAATTCTGTGAATTTCTGTAATGTTCAGAAAAGATCTGAATAGAATTTACAAGATTATTGAAGATTATGCAATGGTCCCATATCTGTGAGCAGTTCAGGGAAAAAAAGCCACTGCTACTTGTACTGTCACTTAAATATGATATGAGAGAGACACTTCCCTCCCCTGCTTCCTGCCTCCTTTTATGTTCTTTGCAATGTGAATATACTAACATCTATTTGAAAGTTATTTTTGTCACCTAGGCCTTCTCTTTCACATCTACCTCAGAAGCAATGCTTGCATCTTGGCGGTGCATTTGTTTAATCTAAGGAAGAGCAAAACTTGTTCAGATGACCACAAAAGCAGAAACAATTGTTTCCCGTCAAGATCATGGTGTGCATTTGTTTATCTCACCTTTAAGGTGTTCCGTAATCACTTTTTCCCAGATCCAAAAGATAATGTCCTAGGAGATAGCAGCTAATAGATGCAAATACTGTGTGAATTATACTTGCACCTACTTGCATCAGTCACCCTGTGCGACAACAAAGGAAGAAAAAGAAAACAGAGAGTGGGCCTTGTTCTGCACTGTGTTGAGGGCCCTTGACTTGCCCTGAGACAAACAAACAAAATGGATGAATGCAATAGAGTGGAAATTACTTTATTTTTTTTCCACTCTCAGCTTTTCACCGTGTCTGGTTCTGCATAGATGTGATGGAACCGTTGTTTTCGAGTGTTAAATAATATACATACTTATATAAGAACAAGCTCAATCTCTTTTTTGTGGGAGTGGTACTGTGCGTTAGGAATTTTTTTTCCAGGCACGACAGCAGCTTTAAGGGCTGCTGAGATCCTCATAAAATTTTTTCCTCCTGATGCTGTCCAGTGGGAAGGGCCAGCGGGTCGGTGGCTTGCCCGCGGTGTGGCTGGGGCACTCGCTGCGTGCCGCGGCGTTTGCTGGCCTGGCAGCACGTGCGGCGCTTTGGTACGTTCCGTGGCCATTCTGGTGCTTCTTGAGGTGCTGGGCTGTGGGTGGGCAGCTCTGCGTGTTTGGGGGCTTTCAGCTGGGTGTGTGGGTGGGTTTGGTGTGTTTTAGTGTTAAGTACAATTCCAGAGGTGGCTCTCTTGTGGTTCACCTCTAGAATAACGACAGGAAAGTATTGGATCTTTGATGTTTGTCTGGCGGAGAGTTTTCCCTCCTCTGTGTCTTGTACCGCTTGCATCTGCCTCATCACAGCCTGTTTTCCTGTAACCTTGTGTTCATTAACAACATGCTGTAGTCCCTCTACAAACAAGATGATGTCCCTAATACACGGATAATGGTTAGCTGTAAAAAAGGCTTAACTGAATATACTGCTGTTGCAGTTTATTTCAAAACACAGAAGTATCAATAATGGAATGTTCTAAGTTGTCCTAAGTTTACGCTTCTGATTGGACCAACTGATTTCCTTAGACAACTGACTTGTCCTTGCAGTCAGTAGAGACAAAGCATCTTTTCTTTAGGGCCACCTAGCAGAAACTGAATTTCAGTGCTCTGGTCACATTCTCTCTAGAAATGTTTTCTTGTGTTCTCTTTTTTTTGTTTTCTCCTTTTTTATACTGGCTGTAGGGGAAGCCTGGAGACATGAGCCAGCCAAGCTGTTGGTGGTTATCAGTTGCACAATTGTTCCCACAGTTACCAGGTGGGGCATCTTTGGAGGGTGATAATGAAGGCATTTATCAGGAGACCTGTTTAAATAGTTTGCCCAGTGCAAAGTGTTTTTTACAGACTTGAATGAATGCTACATCTTAAAGAAATAAAGATCTGCATTTTTTGCTCTTCCAAATGCCAGGCCTTTGTTAATGACAGCAATACAAGATTGTCTCTAGAATTTTCTCTCTGTTAAGAGCAAAATACAGATTGAAACTGTAATCCCGTAGTCAAATGGGCTGTAGAAAGTAACAGGTATCTCTTACTGCTTTCAGTGAAGTGCTCACTAGCATATGAGCATCTGTATACAGGTAGATCACTCCTGTGCTGCTGACAGATGCTGCTGATAGGCATTCTCTATGGTATTAGAAACTCCCTCAAAGTGTTCTGTCAAATGGTAGCCCAAAATGTAGGTGTTTCTTTCCTAAGTGAACCAACAAGCCAGGGAGGGAGTAGCATTTGAGAGAGCACGCAAGTATTTGACACGACCTTGTGAATTTGGAAAGATGGGAAATTGTTTATCTGGCACAATTTGGAAAAGTGCTGTTAAACCAGGCAAAATTAATTTTGTTTCCATTTAAAAAAATTAAATTAAAAATGGCTGTAGGAATTTCCCCCTATGATGTTACATTTTGAATAAAAACATAACAAGTTGGACAAGGCTGCTGGATGAGGTCCTCTGTGAAGGGGAAACTGTGGGAGAAATAATGTGGTCTGGGCCTGTGTGAGCCAGCAGATCTGCTGTTCATTACTGGAGTTAGTTGTTTCTGTGAACTGAGGGGGTAGAAGGGTGAGGGTGGTGTCACTCCAGCCTGGGCTGTTGGCATCTGAGGAAGGAGTAGTGCCATCTGTGAGGGGCTGCACCTCAGCCCTGTCACCAAAACAACTGTGGTGACAAAGTTGAGTTAGTGGCTTGAACACGTGAGGTCAGTCCTTGGTGAACCTGCCCTGGTTTCAGGGAGACATTTCAGCCATTTTTTGGGGAGAATTCAGTTGCATATTGCCTGCTTGTGCACACATATGGATTTTGTGGGAGAAACCACAGGGGTTTCCCTACACTTCCTTTCACCTCCCTGTGTGCTGCTGCTGCTGCTGCAAATAGTGTAAAAGGGGCTGCCTGGGCAGGCCCCAGCTTTGCCTATTAGAACTGTTCTTCAGTCTGGTTGAAGTCAGTAAATGTGATCTTTCTGAGCAGAAAAGACACATTTCTATCTCTAATGGTCATTTCTCATTTTGGGAGTGGAGAGAATGGGTTCAACTTTATATTTTTGTGCAATGTAAATTTAAATTATTATTAAATTGAGATCTTAGGAGAAAGTGTTTATATATTTATGGGGGAAAAAAGAACTTTGTTAGATAGTTCTTTGAGGTAAATGTACTTGCCAGAGAATTTATTATTTGAGTCCTGTGGTCCTTCTGAATGCGTTTGACATGATCGTTATTCACTTGTACCAATTGTTTCCTGTCTCATTATATAAGTTAGCAAACCACTCTAGGGTTGCCTTTACTTTTATTTGCATTAGAAACTGCACCATAAAAAATGGTCTCCTTGGGTTGCCTGCTGCTGAGCCAAGAGCTGTAAATAAAGTGGTTTCTAATTGAAATCCAGGAGAACCACAGAACCATTACAATTAATGTACCCTCTGTTTTTCCTCTCTTTTTTTAATATTACCACATATCTTTTTTTATAAAGTGAACCAAGCTTCTCTTCTTCCTAGTTACCCTTAACTTGAAATAGTTACTTCTTGCTGTGTTTCCATACACTTTTCTGGATAAATGAGCTGTTGAGGCTGGGGAGTTTTTAGTCTTGTGTTGTTTTGGTTGGTTGGTTGGTTGGTTTTTGTCGGGTTTTTTTGTGTGTGTGTGTGTTTTTATTTTTTTCTCTTTAGTTTTTTTAATTTTTTAGTTACAGAATTTACTTATCAAGAACAGTTTTGGACAAGAGTAAGGAAAAAATATTTTGTGGATAAGCTTGGTGTGAGCATGTTGTGATCTACAGGTAGATATTACTGAGAAGTGGTTTTCTGCTTTTGACTGGGAGGGTGGGCACACGTTGCCACTCATGTTTTAATGGAATACTCCATCTGCTGTCAAGACAAGTCTCTTTCTGAACATGAAAGTTTTGTGCCAAATGCAACATCAAATCCAGATGAAAGAGGTGGGATGTTTGCTTCAGTACTCTGTGAATGTTAAAACCCAATGTGTCTAAGAGGGTGGGCAAATCCAGATCATCTTGTCTATCTGTTTCTTTGCTTGTTTTAAAATGGCAAATACATGTTATTCCAGTTGGTTTTTAATTTGAAACACATAGGCAGGTATTCTTTTGATCTGTAAATGGCTGTTTTGTTGGGGATTTTTTAGTTAACTAGTTTGGTATTATCTGCTTTATTCGTAGAGTTCTTATCATCACAGATTACCTAATGTGTTGGATTCCTGTCTCTTGTGCTGCATGTTATTTTTACCCTTTTTGCAAAGGCTGGTGCTATGCCACCAAAGAGATATTTTTTTCTCCCAATGTTAAGGAGCTGCAGCAAGTCTGTCATCCATTAAGGTTCAGAATCTGTAATACTAATGCGTTTTGCTCTAATCATCTGCAGTGTCGTTTTTATATTTTTTTATTCTTCATATTGACGGGGTAATTTTTTGTTCAGATATGACAGCCATGAATCATTCAGCAAGTTACTTGATTCACATAAAAGACGATTCTTTTTTTTTTTTTTTAAAAGCACCTGGTGGGGATGGCAAGAACTCTTTTCTTGCTGCTTCACCAGATTTAGGAGTGGGAGCTGTGAGGGTCTTTGCTTACCTTACTTATTAGAAACAAAGCAGATGCAAACAGCCCTGTGAGCCTAGAACTGGTTGTCTGTGGTGGTCTTTAGACATTGGGCTGGAGTCAAAAATCTGAATTATGTTAGGATTTCCCATCCCTGGAAATTGTGGCATTCTCAAGTCCAGGGCAACTTCCTTCTGATAATAACTGAGGCAATTTATCCATCTGAGGATATGGCTAAAACTGAAATGGAAATGAGCCTACTTGCCGAAGTCTTGCCAAAAATTCTATTTTTATTGAGCATCATCTTGTTGTGAAGAGGCTATTGAAGCAGAGAAATAGAAGTGAGATCTGGAAGAAGTAGGTGATGGTGATTCAAAATATACAAAATTGTTCAGGGTAACACAAATCAGAAATTTCTTGGTGGCTCAGTGTTCTATATTGTGGGCATATAAAATATACCATTCTTGTGCTTGTGTGAAAGGTCTATATGTGGGACAGCAGACCAGTAATGTCATGTCCACAGAGTTACGCTGCCATTGTCGTCTCAGGTTGAATGGAGTGTGTAACCTCATACAGATGTAAAAATAGTCATCAACCACAGACTGCAAAGTGAAACTGCATGTCTGTTACCACTGGAAAAGTTGTGTAGACTGCACTCGATATTTGTGCTTTGAAAAGGATTGATGTCTGTCAGGTTTCCCAAATCTTCTCTTTCTCACCAGACTCACCAGAAACCTCAAACTAGAGAGGTCTAAGTTATATCCACCTGAGGATTTCATGTCTTAAGTAGTCCTGTGTTTTCAAGAGAAAATTACTAGTCCTGTATATTTTACTATAAGAAATATTTTTCAATTCAAGACTTCATAGCTCACACTAGTGAATAAATCATCCGAATCTCGTATTCAGGTTCTCCTGACAAGAACAGGTGTATCTATTGGAAATAAGGACATAATCATTTATCAAATGCATCTCAGGACTATGCTGTGTACTTGTACTCTGGTTTGCTGATCAATGTAGAGAGGCATGACCAGCTGCCTCAGCTTTGCCTGTGCAAAGCGTATCAAAGAGATGTTTTTCTTCTTGCACTAACGCAGAAAGGTTTTCTCCATTCATCATCAGCTTGATGTCTTGGTAGGGAAGGAGAGCACTCCTGGGTTGTGGCTTCTGCTGGTACACCGGGGGCAAAAAGAGGAGGCTGGAGTTGCCTGTGGAATTAAGGCACACCAGACCAGCACTTCTCTGTTTTCAACAGGTGTTTGTATTGTGCAAAACCACTGTAAATAGTTTTTGAGAAGAAAATGTTATCTGTGTGTCTCTGGGGGATGATGGCTTACACTTGCAGGGCTTCAGAAAGTGTCAGAAAAGTTTGATAATTCAAGGTCTCTCTGTGAAGGAAGATGACTATGCTGTCTCTCTTCTGGAAAAGGGCAGGAGATCTAGAAGGAACGGGGCATTGCAATTGTTCTATTAAGACCATTTTAGCCTTACAGAACTCAGGTAGGATTCTACAAGAGAAAACTCTGGACTCAATGAGACTGTGGCTGAAACTTTCAGTGTGCAGAGGAATGTCAGTCCACTCTTGAATCTAGACTTGGTGGCATGGCTTAACCTCAGCCAGCAACTAAGCACTATGCAGCTACACTCCAGTGCTTTGAGGAGGAGAATCAGAAAAGGTAAAACCCATGAGATAAGAACAGTTTAATAATTGAAAGAAAGTAAAATAAAAATAATAACTGTAAGGAAAAGGGAGATAACAAAGAGAGAGAGAAGGACAAGTGTTGCACAACACCGCTGCTCCCCACCTACTTCCCCATGCCCAGCCAGTCCCTGAGCAGTGATCCTCCCCCCAGTGTGTGTACTGGGCATGATGGTTCTGTGGTATGGAATATCCCTTTGGCCAGTTCAGGTCCGCTGTCCTGGCTATGCTCCCTGCCAGCTTCTTGTGCACCTCTGAACTGGCAAAGCATGTAAAAACTGAAAAGTCCTTGACTAAGAGTGAGCACTACTTAGCAACCGCTAAAATGTGAGGGATGATATTCCCTCTCATCCTAAATCCAAAACACTGCACCAGCTACCAGAAAGAAAATTACCTCTATCCCAGTGGAAATCAGGCCACTGGCTAAACTAATATAGAAAATGGAGAGAGATGCAGCATTTCACATTGCTAGGCATTGCTGGAAAATATACCAGTAGGGTAACATGAGACTGCATAAAATGATCTGGGTCCTACATTACCAGAGACATTAATGCAGGGAAAGATGAGGTAAAGAATGGCTTAAGATTTTTCTGTGAAATGGCCTTCCTCCAAGGCAATGTCCTGTAAAAAACTAAAATGAAAATCAAATCTATACTGGGGTTCTCAATATTTAAAAAATAAAATTAAAAAAATAATGAAAAATTAGGCTTACTGAAACTCTTAACTTTTTTAAGATTTAGATTCTTATACTGTTGTTATCTGGTACAGCCTCTGATACAGACTTTTCTTGTAGCCTGAATTTGCAGTCCAGAAATGCTAAGAACATGACAGAAACAGTACTCATGATTATCTTTTGTCTTGTGCAGTTACTGCTTTTCCAAAAAGCTTGTCTTCAAATCTCCCATAAGGACAATTGGATTTAATTTTTTTTTTTTTTAATGTAGGACCATTGCCTTTTAAAAAAATAAAGCATTGTNAAACTCCATTTGGCAGGAGATCTAGAAGGAACGGGGCATTGCAATTGTTCTATTAAGACCATTTTAGCCTTACAGAACTCAGGTAGGATTCTACAAGAGAAAACTCTGGACTCAATGAGACTGTGGCTGAAACTTTCAGTGTGCAGAGGAATGTCAGTCCACTCTTGAATCTAGACTTGGTGGCATGGCTTAACCTCAGCCAGCAACTAAGCACTATGCAGCTACACTCCAGTGCTTTGAGGAGGAGAATCAGAAAAGGTAAAACCCATGAGATAAGAACAGTTTAATAATTGAAAGAAAGTAAAATAAAAATAATAACTGTAAGGAAAAGGGAGATAACAAAGAGAGAGAGAAGGACAAGTGTTGCACAACACCGCTGCTCCCCACCTACTTCCCCATGCCCAGCCAGTCCCTGAGCAGTGATCCTCCCCCCAGTGTGTGTACTGGGCATGATGGTTCTGTGGTATGGAATATCCCTTTGGCCAGTTCAGGTCCGCTGTCCTGGCTATGCTCCCTGCCAGCTTCTTGTGCACCTCTGAACTGGCAAAGCATGTAAAAACTGAAAAGTCCTTGACTAAGAGTGAGCACTACTTAGCAACCGCTAAAATGTGAGGGATGATATTCCCTCTCATCCTAAATCCAAAACACTGCACCAGCTACCAGAAAGAAAATTACCTCTATCCCAGTGGAAATCAGGCCACTGGCTAAACTAATATAGAAAATGGAGAGAGATGCAGCATTTCACATTGCTAGGCATTGCTGGAAAATATACCAGTAGGGTAACATGAGACTGCATAAAATGATCTGGGTCCTACATTACCAGAGACATTAATGCAGGGAAAGATGAGGTAAAGAATGGCTTAAGATTTTTCTGTGAAATGGTCTTCCTCCAAGGCAATGTCCTGTAAAAAACTAAAATGAAAATCAAATCTATACTGGGGTTCTCAATATTTAAAAAATAAAATTAAAAAAATAATGAAAAATTAGGCTTACTGAAACTCTTAACTTTTTTAAGATTTAGATTCTTATACTGTTGTTATCTGGTACAGCCTCTGATACAGACTTTTCTTGTAGCCTGAATTTGCAGTCCAGAAATGCTAAGAACATGACAGAAACAGTACTCATGATTATCTTTTGTCTTGTGCAGTTACTGCTTTTCCAAAAAGCTTGTCTTCAAATCTCCCATAAGGACAATTGGATTTAATTTTTTTTTTTTTTAATGTAGGACCATTGCCTATTAAAAAAATAAAGCATTGTTTTGTACAAGCCAAAATCATATTACTGTTGTTCTAGCCTGATTCTTGGCATCTGAAGGAAAACAAATCTTTGTGCATTAGGTATTCAGAGGCAACTTTAAATCATATGTGCAGTGCCTTCATTACACGTTATCCATTCTTATTGTCTGTTAACTGAAGAACACTAATAAGTATTCTTCATTGCAAGATAAAGGAACAAATGTAAGGTTGTTCCTTAGGAAGAAATAGGAGAAAATATTTTAATAGTCTTGTAACCCTACCTGGGAGGTCTCTGCTTGAAATCTTTATCAGATGAAGCTGCTGTTGAACACCTACATAGCACTCATGCCAGTTGGTGCTTTCCTCCTTTGGGTGCAGTCTTGAGGGAAGGCTGTTTGGAACGCCCTGATGCTCTCCAAGTTTTGCAGCCTGCACCTGAGTTAAAGGCCATGAGGTTTGGCCAAGAGGAGTAATGGTGTTTCCTTAGCATGAGTGCAGATGCGCCATTGGAACCAAGCACAGGCAAACAAGGACAAGGCTCAGCACCTCTTCAGGACCTGCAGGCCACAGAGTGGTAGCACCAGCCTTCCCTCTCACCATGTGCCACCATGCTTTCAGAGCGGGAATGGGCGTCACCATGGCAGGGGTTCTCGGGAGACTTGTGCCCCTGCTATACCTTCCCTTGTGTCTGGCTGTGTTGAAGCTTTGGGGAGATCCCAAAGCTGCTTACTCTGGATGAGAGAAGCTGAAGCACTGCCCACTGAGGTCTGGCTGGTGATGCCCAAGCTGCTTTTGCTTTTGATTTGATCAGCACACTTCAATGTCTCTCACCTTTCGTCTCTGCTGAAGTTGTTTTTACCTCCTCCTTTAGCTTTTAAAAATCAACTCACAATCCATCCTCACTCCCATTCTAGAGCTCCTAGTTATGTTATCTGGTGTTTGCAGTGATGAGGGTTGTTAGAAATGACATTTTTGGTTGCATTTTTCAGTCATGAAGTCCACAGTCAGAACTAAAAATACCTGAGGTCCGTGGCACTACTTCTCCATCCTCTGGTTGTACTGCTTGTAGCCGCTGTTGCTTGGGCAGTTCCCAAGGGCGCTTCAGTGGGGAGCATCCATGCTGCTCAGAGTTACAAATTACCTTACCAGTCAGATGTCTTGGGTAGATAATCCAGAGGTTTGAATCTGCTGTAAATGAAAAGTGAACAGAAGGGAAACCACGAGTGTGTCAGCATCACCATCTTCTTTCCAGAATCCCGTGATAAATCTGATACACTGTTCTGAGAATTGCTTGCCCACTAATTATTGGAAAAGCATTACCGTTTCTTTGTGTCTGTAATTAGCATTTCAGCTTGAGTCTAAGGCCTGATGATAAATGAGTCTGGTATGCCATAGGTTCAGTAAATGATGAAAAACTGAAGTCTGTGTTTGCTTACTTTCTTCCACCATAAAACAAACAAAACTTTAGCTGATCTGAGTAGAAACAGTGTCAGAAATTATCTGGTCTAAAGGAGGAGGTTGGTTTTATTTCTCCATTTCCTCATCGGCTGGCTCACAGTACATGTAAATAATGCAATAAATAAATAGTCCAAGTCCAGTCTTAGCTAAGATAACCATGAAAAATCTGTTTATGTGTCCTAAATCAGAAGACAGAAATGCATCTCCTACAAACTGATAGGAGAATTATAGAGTAAGTCTTTAAAAGCATGATCCAGAGAAGCCAAGATTTCCAGATAGCACACTCTGAAACTTAATATCCATGTAAAACAATTGATAATAAATGTTGATGTGCAAATATTGTATGTCCATTGAGATAAGTCTTTTAGGGACAGAGAACAGACTGAAAAGTTTAAGGCAAGCTCTGTGAAGTGGTACTGAGGTTCTATCTGCTGTGCTGGCTTGTGGGGTTTAAGATGCAGAACTTGGTACGCGGCCATCTGAACAACGGTGTGTCTGAATGCAAGACTTCTCTCACGGGATTTGTGCTAATTGTGTTATCTGGTTTGTTTAAAGATATGAACTTGCTCTGAAGGTGTTGGAGGTCTTTTGCAGACTATTTGAAGGGATAATTCATAGAGGCTTCTCCAAATGGCAGCAGATAGGAAATCAGAGAATTTAGCTGTAGTCTGATATCTCAAGGAGAGCTAAACCACTGGGCAGACTGTGGAAGGTTATTCCAGAGAGGAAACCTCAATGGCTCAAGTAAACAGGACTTGAGAATACGTCCACTGCTATGTCCTAGCAACCAAAACTTATGAGGTTCAGTTGGCCCAGATCCACTTACTTGGAAGACGATTGTGCATAATTCATGCCAGATTCAGGTCATTGTGACCTCAGACAAAATTGGGACACGAAATGAGACATTATCCTCTGGCTCCTCTTGCAGAGCCCCCAGTTCCTTCACCTTCATGCAAAACTCTGTGCCAGAGTGCCAGTGGAATCATGGGGGGATGTGGGCAGAGCCTGTTGGCTCTTGAACTGTCTGGGACAATAATTCAAGCTCTATCTGTGATAGAGTTGAAAATGGTATTAAAAGGTCAGGTATACATTGCTTTCACTTGGAGGTGTGATGCCTGGTAACATTTCAGTAATCCTGAAAGATTTCTTGGTCAGTTGGTAAGACAGAGACATAGATGACAAGCAAGTTTATCATCATCTTCAAAGAAACGCTTTCCTACTTATAATTCACAGGAGAGGATGGTGTAGTGGTGTATTGTGCCTGCCACAGAGAAGGTTTCTTCCCTGGTGCTTGTTAGGCACTCACTGGAAACTCCTTCCTGCTGTTCTACCTAGAAACAAGATGGCAGTTTGGTCAGAAATAAAGCTTTAGCTGTTAAATTATTTTAAAGACCCTTTTCTTACTTGCTCTTCTGTTCTTCTTCTCAACCCCCTCCCCCCACCAAAGTTGTTCACAAAATAAAAACAAACAAACAAAACACCAAAACCAACCAAAACAAATGAACCTCCTCTCACCAAATAATTATCTTTAGCCTTCCCAGGAAGGGAGGCATTACTCTAATCTGTGGAGGTTTGTTTATATTTCTCTCAGAAGCATTAAGCAGGATGAACTTGCTTCTTGCAGAATGATATGTGTTTACTTTGTCACTTCTGTATCAATAAAGCATCTCTTTAAGGTTTTCTGTGTTCTTTGTTACAAGTTGGCAAACTGGAGAGAGGGTTGTGCAGCTGGACCTCCATTTAGTGTGGGCAGTACCTTGAACATGAAGTTACAGGGCTGGGAGCCCACCTGCTCCAAAACTGAGGTCGTCTTTGAAGAGGAATTGCAGAAGCCAGTACTCAAAGCTTCAGAGGCTGCGTGTCTGTACCTGGAGGGTAAATGGGTGAAACGGTCATAGCTTAGCTAGGAGACCTTTTTGGGAACACTGTTATTGTTTTTGCAAATATTAAACGCAAAATCTGAATTTGTTACAAAAAAGTATCCATAAATTGTGCCTAGCCCTTCTTCCTTGCTTGCAAACTGAAGGCACCGAGGTATTAAAAGCACTGCCCTTTCCCCTCTTCTGTGCTACTTCTGGTTATGTGGAATACTCAGAAAGGAAACTGAGGATTGGCAAATAATACCCACCCTACAGGAAAGTCTGTGTTAGGGAGAAGATTACTACAGGGATGGCTAAGAGTTTTTAATGTAATGAAGAAGAAAATAGTCGCTGGAGCTAATACTTGTGGGGAATAAATTCTTCATAGAAAGTTGAGAAATGTTCTTCTGAAAATGGTAAAAGTAATTGTAAAAGCTCAATGGCGTGGCATTTAATTATGTAAGGAATGAAAGAGGCTAAAAAAAAAAATAACCTGGTATATCAGAAAGCAATTTAAAATATAAGCTAGGGAAAATGGAATATTTCTGTCACAATAAGATGAATTCCACCACTGGCTGCATTGATTTCGTGTCTCAAGTTTTGTTCCAAACAGATCTGTAACTGGAGGGGAAAGGGGGTGTGGGAAAGGCATATTTTTGTTCCCTTGGCCTCCCAAGCCAACCCATTCCCCTGCTCAGCAAGAATGGTGAGAAAGATATGGATAAAAATACAAACAGGATTTAAGAATGTAATTAGCTCTGATGGTCATCCAATCTCCAGTTGTCTGGTAATTGTCTCTTTCAAAGGGATCGTTTGAAGCAGAGCTTCATATGCTTTGTGAATGTCAGTAAACTAAGCTTGTTAGTGTACAGTGCAAAGGCCAAAGCTGAATTCTTGTGGGTATTTGCAGCCTTTAATGAATAGCGCGGCAGTGCTGAGGAGGAATCATTCCTTACACCCACTCGCCCTTAAGATGTTTCCCTTCAATTCAGAAATTAATATTCAGTTGAAAAGTTATTATACATTTTGTGTCTTTCAAAATATTCTTGGCAGTGCATAGGAGTCAGTCTGCAGAGGGGTGGGATGGGTTGGGATTTTTTTTCCCCACCTACCTTCTGCAGGAAGATGTGGAGCCAAGAAGTAGCTGTTAGACTTTTAGGTTTGTCTGCTTATTTCTTTGAGGTAGGGGTGGGATTTTTTTTTTTTTTGTCTAATAGTTTTGTTTCCTGAGCTGTGGAGCTCCTGCTTCATCTTCTTAGGGCAGGGTTGGCATGTTAGTGTGGCACCAGAGGTCCAAACATCAGTTTATCAGGCCGTTGACAAGATCTCGCTGTGACTTGTTCCCAACTCTGCCAAACTGGAACAATTAGGGCTAAAGCTCATTATGGGGAGTGCCCACTTAGAATATTTTTTTCAAGTGATTGGGGAGTTTCTTTTAGGAGAGTTGCTGGATTGCAGTTATTTTGCAAAGGGAAAGAATAGTTTGAGGTTTTTTTCAAGGAAAGAGAGTTGTCTATTGATGTCATTTTTGGCAATGATTTTGTTTGAACAGTTTTAGTCACCTCTTAGTTTTAAGTAAGAAACTGCAATTTTGCAAGACTGTGGGCTTGAGGTATTAAGAATAATGAAAAGAAGGGCTGGCTGAAATGTGTTGCAGAACTCCTTGTACTGAATGATTGGATGATAAAATGCTGGAGGAAATTGCTTGTAGATAAACGAAAGCGATGCATGGAGGAGGAGGAGGGCAGTCACAATATGGTTCATGCCTGATGAATGCTTCACCAGGTGTTACCTGCTCTGTTACAGTGGTTGTCCTGTAAAAATGGCAGAGAAATGATAGACAAAACAGGTATCAGTACTTGTTAGGGAAGGAACAGATAACAAAATGGAAAGCATGAAAGTGCTGCTGTGTAAATGTCTGATGCTCCCCTGTCTTCAGTACCGTATGCGGCTCTGGTCCTCCCTGTCTCCCATTTCACCTCCCCCAGTCTGTATAGTGTTGTAAAAAAGAAGAAAAATCCAAAGTATGGGATGACAAAAAGCCACCAGAAGTCCATGATCTGGAAGGAGACCTGCAAAAATGATGGATTTCACAAAGAAAGAGATGGGGAGTGAGCGTCTGCTGTCCTTCCAAGGAGATGAGCAGGAGATGAGCATAGGAGAGCTGTGAAAGGGAAGATATGATGGGTTCTGCTGCAGCTTTGGGGCTCTTGTACTGCCAGCTGGGTTGCGCTCCGAATTCAATAAGGAGAGGACGAGAGGTGGTTATGTGGTAGGAGGTATAGGGGAATTTTCTCTTGGGTGGGCCGAGCTGAGCCCTGCGTGAGGGAGCTGGGTTGCGTTCTGGTCAGTGCCAGAGAGCAGTCGCTTGGTGCAGCTGCCGAGGCAGGCATCTCCTGGGTTATGCCTGTGGTGTAACTGGTGGTCTCTTCTCACGTGAGCACCCATTTGCTTTGCGTGACAGGGATGAAGCTGACCAGTAGATCAAGTCAAAGACACCATAAGCATGATCTCACATTGTACTGTAAGTGTTACTTGAAGCCTTGGACCCTACACATGGAAAACTTAATAAATTTTGAAATTTGTAATCTATCTGTGGAGTAGCATCTCATCTGTAAGATGCTCTGTTTGTCTAAGCCATTTTCTCTGAAAGTAAATGTCATGCAATATTCCTGAAGCATTTCAAAGATGCAGAAATGAGCACATAAAAATAATTATGCATGCATGGAGAATCCTGTCCTTAGAAGAGAATTTGAATTCCTAGAGTTTTTCTAGGAAGGTGCAAGCAAGAAGCAGAACATGGACCAGGGAAAGGGAACAAATTCATGAGGCTGATGATTAAGAGAGCACCTCTAGCATGGGAGGAGAGACTCTGCTCAGATATAGTTGTGTTAGCTGAAGTAATGGTATATGATTGATGATGATAATTCTGGTACTGGTAACTATTTTGTTGCTGATTTAGCCAGTTGATATTAAAGTCTTTGTTGGTATTACTCTGTTGTTGTTCTTATGTTTCTTATCTTACGATGGCTAACTTTTCCCTTTCCTGCTCCAAAACTAATTAAACACTGTTTGATCATAACCAAGCAATTTAGATAAGAAGATGCTCTTCGATACTATGATTTTTTTTTTCCCCCTTTGGTATATTCTCAGAATCATGTTTTGGATGCTAGGGTGATCTGCAGGAAGTCTGAGTTCCCAGTTGTAACACCTTGGTTAAGTTCTTGATGTCAAATGATACAGAAGCTAATGCCATTTAAGTAAATCATACAGTCGCAGAATCCTAGAATGGTTTGGGTTGGAAGGGACCTTGAAGATCATCCAGTTCCAACCTGCCTGCCATGGTGTCTTGGGGTGACTTTATGATGATGCTGCATCCCCTATTGTCTGCTCTATGCCCAGACATGAGTCCTGTACCTTTAAGCTCGAGGAGGGGGGAGCCAGGGGAATTCCTCGGCACGCAGTTTGTGTGCAGTGCTCACAGACTGCCCCGGGTTCGCTGTGCTGTGTTGTCTGGCATGGATAGAGGGAGTCCATCTTTGCTTTTTACCAAAGTGGACACCTCCCACTAAACCAGGTTGCTCAGAGCTCCATCCAGCCTGGCCTTGAACACTTCCAGGGGTAGGGAAGCCACAAATTATCTGGGCAACTGGTTCCGCTGCCTCACCACCCTCACAGAAAAGGATTTCTTCCCAATACCTAATCTAAACCTACTCTCTTTCAGTTAGAAACCATTTCCCCTGTCTTGTCACTAAATTTGCTTTATGAAGGCTCCTGCAGGACTAATTCAGCTTTTGTCTATAAATCTTCCTCTCGTGGGTTTCAATAATATGCAAGCACGTGGAAACTCTGATTTTTCTTTAGTGTAACATGACTGGAAAAAATCCTTGTCTTTGGTGTGATGCCTAGAGTTCTACTGCCATCCTCCATTTTATACTGGGAAAATACCTGCTTTAACTTGCAGTGTGAAGCTGTGCTGATCAATATGTTACAAGCATAGTAAAGTTCAAGAAATTGCCTCCATTACTATCTTGAAATGAGAAATTGATTCAGCTGCATTCTCCTTCTGCTAATTCATCTGTGCTTTACATTCCCATAAAAGGTATTATGTGCTCCTTATTTTCCAGCAGTGTCATCAATCCTAATGAAGAGAGAAGACTGAAAATTTATATTGTGTATATGGGATAGCTGATCTCTGACTTAGCTCTTAATTTGTAAATGTTGCTGTAGGCTTCACTTCTCAGCTTCTCCTTACTGTGCTTTGTTTGTATGCAAAATCTAAGGGCTGGGATGGAAGCAAAACTGAAGAATATGGCAAAGGTACATAAAGTTAGGTTGCTTTCTAATCTACACTTCAAAAACTGAGATAGTGATTAAAATTTGATGGAAAGAATTAAAATCTCATTTGTAAATTTTATGTACATCTGCAGTGTTTGTTCCTGCATTAATTATGTTGGGACTGTTTTCAGTATTTATCAGCCATCAGTTCTCTACCTCTGTCTCTAAAATGTCCAAAGTTTTACTTTTTAACAGTATTATTATGCATCAGACCTTTGCACGTGTCTGATAATTTCTGTAACCCTGCATAGGGGTGGTATTGTAACTCTAATGATGAAAGTGATATAGTGGGAAAAGCAGCCAGAAGAAATATGAAAAACAGGAAAGGGCTTTCCTGGGTATTTCAGTTGCTGTTTTTCCTAGTGTCCATCAGCCTGGCCTCTGTAGGAAACTACCAGGAATGGTTTGTCTGCACAACATTTTGGCATTTTTAGGCTTAATAGTAGCATCATTTGTTCGGAGCAGATGGATATATGACAAAGAAAGCAAAACTATATATTGTGACTTCGGTCATGGCTTATGATATAGCAGTTATTTTTTAATTAAATTAAAACGTATTGGCAGGTTCTAAATAGTTGTGTTAAACTGAGGCAAAAAACCCCAACATTTTCCTTCTTGGCTCCACTGATGTTAATCTCAGGTTTTCTCTGTGTGTCTGAGTACTTTTTTCTTACAAACAAATGGTACTCAATTTTTAGTCAACTCTAAGATTCAATATGCCTCTTATAAACCTAGAGGTATTTAAATAGCAATGTGAAGACCAAATCAGATAAAGCATTAAGTAGATGTGAGTTTATTAAAACCTTATTTCAACAAAGATTCATGGATTTGCTTAGAAAAGTTGTGAGCAGACAGGATGCAAGTGGATGATGAATGGTTTGTGTTGGGGAACACATAGCATTTAGGCTCACGTTTGTTGCAAGACATGGGTGCACACAGGTTTTAGTTACTGGGACTCAACATGTTAATGGTGTAATCAAAAAGTCACTTAGATCCAAGAAAATCCATGTGATCCTACCAGCATTTACCATCAGCCGAGGTGTTCTGTTAAAGAAAGACATTTTAGGTGGGTCAGGCTTTGTAAGGAGCTCCGCTGTCTCTCATGGTGCATGCTTTGATGGGTTGATGTCTGGAGTGTGCTCTGCTATTTTCTGTGGGCTTGGGGGGAAGATGAAGAAGGAAGCAGAGACTGGCACTGGACAGGACAAGGGAGTTGCTTGGGTTCTTCTCCCCCACCTTGCTGGATAGCTAAGGGAGGGTACTTGTTCTGTGCAAGGATCTGCTGGCCTCGGGGGGTGGCTTCTTGCTGTATGTGGCAGTATCACAGTGCTTGGGACCCATTATCAGAGATTTTAAAAGAATAATTTTAACAAGTGAATGTAGCGTGACAATGAGAGGAAGTAAATGTTGGTTGCTGTCACTGAGGTTATCTGTGATCATTTCTACATTTTCTTCTTAAGCCTGGAATGACTTTCCAAAACCCAGCAGGGCTCAATGCAGATGAAGCATTTTCCACTGGTATCAGTGAGCTGTGCGCTGCACCCCAAGTTTCCAGGCCTGTTTCACAGAATCATAGAATACCAGGTTGCAAGGCTCCTCAAGGACCATCTGGTCCAGTCTGGAAGACCTTGCATGTTTTTGTTTGGCTCTGTAAGGTTCTTGTTAGCCCACTCTTCCAGCCTATTCAGGTCTTCCTGCACAGGGTGGCTCTTCCTTCTGAAGTGTCTGCTGCCCCGTTTAGTTTGGTGTCATTGGCAAACTTTATCAGGGTACATTTGACTCTGTCTTCCAGACCACTCATGAACATATTAAACAGCAGTGGGCTCAGCGCTGGGGGATGGCACTTGTGTCACTTTGCCCTTGGTGAATCCAGGCTGGCTTTTCCCAATCACAGGCTTCATCTGATTTCTGGTAACCCCCTGCAGGATTTGTTCTGCAACTTTCCCCAGGGACTGAAGTATGGCCAACGGGCCTATAATTTCTCGGGTCCCTCTTTAAGCTCTTCTTGTGGATGGGGTGGCATTAGCCACCTTTCAGTCTTTTGGGATGTCCCCCAGTCCCCTTGGCTTCTCCAAGATCACACAGAGTGGCCTCGCAGTGATTTCAGCCAACCTTCTTAACACCCTCAGGTGCTGAGGGCCTTCCCTCAAAGCCATCCAGGCAGCAGCATTGACAAAAACAAATGTGTTGTTTTCATTTAGGTAATTTAAGATGCCTTGTTTAGATACCTCTTCTGCACTGGGTGACAGCCTGATCGTATCTCCCACATCTTTGACTTTCATTAATCCCTCCCTTCCTGGTTGCTGTACCTGCACTTGTTTGTGTGGTACTTGTCATGTAGGTTGCAAGCTCCGGGCCAGCAAATCTCCTCTCAGGGAGAGCATTCACCCTGCCTCTGGGTTCTGTCAAAGCAGTGTGAGGTGCTGTGAAATCTTTATGGTCTTTGCAACAGAGGCAAGATGTTGTTTTATTTATTGCATCAGCATAAGCCATTCCTCATTTTGCAGTAGGCACCAAGCTGAGTAAGAAGAAAAGATTCACTTACTTCTATTTCAGTCTGTAATTTGAAGGTCTGTGGACGTATCAATCCCAGAGATTTGACAATGAAGCAGTCTCTCACAATCAATAAGGGAAAGGGGTTCTTGGTTGTTCTTGAAAGGAGTTGGAGTGCTGATAGTTGCCCTCTGCCATAGTGACTTAAAAGATAGAGTAACCTGGAGGTACTATATTGAATAGAAGTTAGTTTTTTGTTGTGTTGCAATAGGAAGCTCATTGCCACAAATCTGCTCATGCTTTGGGGCAAGCTGGTGCTGGGAGGTAGTCACATATGGGGAAAATCTAATTTTAAAATCTAAAATCTTTTGCTTTGTTTAGATACGTCACTTTGAGATCACAGAATGAAAGCAGCATGAAATGCAAAGACAGCACAAGAAGATACAAGAGTCTCACAAATCCTCAAAAATCAGGTAATGTCAGCGCATCATATGTCCAGTTTTTTGAAGGCTGTCTTGTTTAATAAGCTTCAGTGTTTTTTGACTTTTCCAAAATTTGGGCTTCCGAGTCCCTCTGAGTTTATTTATGGACTTCTCAAATCTGGTTAGTTGTGTGTTGGCTGTGTATCTAGTAAAATATTGTTTTGTGTTCCACAGTATGTATGACACAGGAAATATACACACATTTATATCTTAAAGGACTACTTTGGCTATATTGTCTCATAGAAGCAAAAGGACATTAACTTAAAAAAAGAATCAGCAACCATCGTGGTCACTTTTTTTAGCCATTGGATTTGACTTGGCTCCATTGCTAGGCATCAGCATGGTGTATTGTAGAGGCATGGACTTTTCACAGGGTCCTGCAGCTGCATTTCTCAAAACTCTCTCCTTTTTGGGGGAGACACTGGGCTCAAAATAGCTGTTCCCTCCCCACTGAAAGCTTAGCCATATGCTATTTTCAACCTACTACTACTTGTGCTTGGGTTTTGTGATTGTTTATCTGTCTCAGGATGTTTCCTCCTTGCCTGTTTTTGCAAATCCTAGCATATGTTCTTTGACTGTTCCAAAGCATTTCCAGTTACAGAAAAAGGCAATTGCATTGCACTCTGCAGAGCATAAACACCACAGAGGTCAGGAAGAAACTGCTTAAGTGCATTACAAGGGTGCTCACCTTAAACTAAACTTGGAGGCTTATCATGGCTGTGGTCACAGCAATAGCTGATGGATTAATGTTTGAAAATATCCCCCTCTCCCCCAAATCAACAGCAGTGACCAGAGGTTGTAATGCAGCCACATACAGTAACTGAATTAGGTCTGACCTCTCTGTCCTAAGTTCTTTTCATGTTTGCAGAACCAGGATCTTGCTGGGGAATAGCGAGTGGCTCAGTTCAGTAACAGAAGTAAACTAAAATATGAAGCTGCAGACAATTTTGATGATAGGATGTGTTTATTTTCCAGGAAGTGTTTGAGAGTATCGCCCTTGATATAGGACTCGGCAGAAGGGACGACAATTTGTCTCAACTGTGCAGTCAGTAAACCCAGGTTGGCTGAAGAGATTTCAAATCAAGTTTCATTTGATATAATATGCAATAAAGTATCAGCAAATATTAAAAAGATAAAACTACTGTGTTCATCACAGGTGATCAGCCCTTTTAGTTAGTGCTGTCTTTGGTATGCTTTTTAGTCACTTAGTTGTGGAATATGCAATTCAAGTGCCCTTCTGGTCTTAAGTCAAGCTTGTATTTTATTTTTATGTCTAATCAGTATAGTGAAGAGATCACATCATTTTATGTTTGCCATTTTTATGAAGTTATGTGACACCTGCTTCTGTTGCAGTTCTCCGAACCCTTCAGAGTACCTTGAAACGGTAACACCAATTCACCTACAGCAAAGATAATCAGATTTGTTGAAGCAACCTTCTTTGTTTCTTTGGGACTCATGAAATTGTATCTTCCTTAAACTAAATTCAGTTAATGGCTTTATTTAGAAATCAGCCTTCTCTTCTTGAATAACCAGAATTTTGCTGGTTTGGGGAAAAAAACATGTCCATTAAATTACCGGTGCCTCAGAATGCACTTTTTTACATAATGCACTTCATTACATAGAAGATGTTTCTGATTGTTTGTCTTCCTTCTTTCTTCTCCCCCTTTTCTAGAGACTTTCCTGAGATGATCAGCTGTTGTTTTTCCTGTTGGGTTCGATGAATTCGGTGTTTGGTTTTTGTTTTTGTTTCTTTCTGCATTTTTGGGGTTTTTTTGCTGCCCTTTTAAAAACTTCATTGAAGTAGAGAAATTGCTCAGTTCCTCTCCCAGTGCCATCGTTGTTCTCCCCTCCCCCAAGTCCAATGTGTTTTTTATTAAACTGAATTAGGACATTCTAGTCTCTCTTAAGAGTGGAAATGGGAACAGCTTAAATGAGCAGCCAGATGAGACTCAGCAGCCTTTCCAACTGCACTGCAGAAGCTTAGCTGCAAAGGGAATGATAATTTTTGAAGGATTTGTGCAACTGTTGAAGAACTACCAGCATTAATATTAATAAAAAGCAGCTAATCTGTTTTTCCTTTTCCATTTTAAGAGTATATAGCTTTCTTACTATGCTTGCTATAAAAATCAGTCTACTAAATATTTTGCCTCCTTTCAATCTTCTTCCCTTTTGTAATTCCTCTATTTGCATACTTTCTCATATACTGAAGTGGGTTTTTTCTTGTTGGTTTTGCCTAAAAACGTCAACTTTTGAGTTTGAATGCAGATATGGGCGTGGGTTTGAGATCTCTGCCATTCAAAACCAGCCAAAACTGAAGTGCAGCAGAAACCATAGGAGCAATTGTATCCAGGATTGGGATGAAAAGGTTTTCATCCCTAAAAGCCTTTGTCCTTGAGGTAGCTGTAGAAAATTTTTAGTCCTTGAAATCCATATTGCTACTTCAGTGTTTATTCTAACCAAAACAGCCACGAGCCTGATATCTTCTGACCCTTATTTTCAGTCTCTGCCTCTCTTTATTGCTATATCAGTTTTCTTCAGGATTTCTACTGATACTTTTCTTTTAAAAAAGTAGGTCTTTGAGTTATCGTCTCACCTCTCTGTCCCTTTTTCTCTCTGCTGGCTTACCCAACCACCTTGCCTGGCATTGGAAATTATTCATTCTCTTTGAGTACCGTGCTGATTTTTTCACAGCGTTATATTCTTTGCCAAGAAAAAGAAAAAAAAAAAAAAAGGAGCAGAGGTTTAAACTCTGGCTGCATGAAAAGTTACGAGGGCAGACCTGGTATCTAAACAGTGCACAAGAGCACAGGGGTCTCTGAAATACGCTGCTCTTACTCTCCTAATTCTGTGCTTCTCAGCCTTCCAGCATTACTCCGGCCTGAAGATGTAGGGACAGTGCCAGCTTTGCACCTGAGAGCTGTGTGTGTGCAGTGCAGGTGGGTCTACTCTTGGGTAGCGCTCCCTTACTTTTCAAAGCTGCTCCCCTGGGTGGAGTCACAGTGGTGTAGTGGCCAGCTGAAAACCGTGCCTGTCTGTGCCCAGCTGAAAGGCTGGGTTATGGTCAGCCCGTGGCTGGGCTGCTGGTATCACTGGGGTTAGCAGAAGGCTGTCAGGGAAGGAACTGCTGTTTATTCCTGTGTCTATCCTAAAGGAAATCAGAGAGCAAGATGATGTGAATGATGGCTGTCTTGGTTTAGGAATAGCTTGGCAGGAGATCTGACAGTTCTGAATAACAAAACAGGTCAATAAAAACATTCCCATAAAAAAAAGCTAAAAAATGAATAAGAGAAACACTGGTTTGTTTCTATGGAAGCTAAGTAGGGGAAAAAATTTAAATGAAAGAAGGGAAGGGAGAACTTGATTTTGGATTTCATATTACCTGAAGTTAAGAATGAAGAGCAGTGGCAGAAAGACAGTCACTTAAGAGAGCCCTGTCAGTATGTGTGACTGGGGGATGGTAATGCACGATTAAAACATGAGAACTCACAGCAATGACACATTTCTAAGCAGGCCTTAAGTGTTATAAAACACAGTTTAGGCTGCTAAGAGTGGTGGTTAACTTTGCTTTAACAGACGTTTTACCATCCCAGAGGGAGGGAGGGGCATGAGGAGGGATGATGCCCAGCCAATGTGTATCTACTGATGCTGTCACTTGCCAGTAGCTGCAGATACTCTGTCCTGCAAAAGCTGGATGAACATGGAGGGGTCTGGGCTTTTTTGCCATCTTAACCAGTCTTCTTTTTTTCAGGCTAGCTAGTAATTAATCTGTAAAAGCATGTAGTTTTTTAGCTTAAAGGGACAGATGAGAAACTTGAAATAAGTTGGACAAACTGTAGGATCCAATTCCCTTTTGATACACAGTCTACTGAGATGGGTTAGATTAGTGCTGTAATAACTTTTCAGCCTTTTAGTGAGTCTGCTTCCTTCAGCATTTGCTCTTGTACAGTCTTTTGTCATCCCTCTCCATTAACTCAGTTCTGAAACTGGCTCTGGCTGACTTTCAGGCCTGGTTTTACAGCACACACCCAGCCCAACTTTTATGCATCGACTTATTTGTAGTGGATGTCCCATTCTGAAATTCATGTGAATACAGGCAGTTCAATTGTGTGACTGTCATTTGATCTGTAATTTTACTCGAGTTGAAAAATTCTGCGGGTTTTGGCTTCTGTGGTGTGTGATGAAGCCAGAAGTGTTTATTTTATATAACTATCATCTTGGTTTTTCACTGCCTGTTGTCTTCTCTAAGTTTATAGAATGGCCTGGTTTGGAAGGGATCTTAAAGGCCATCTAGTTTCAATGCCCCTGCTGTCAGCAGGGACATCTTCCACTAGACCAGGCCGCTCAGAACGCCATCCAACCTGGCCTTACACACTTCCAGGGATGGACATCCACAGCTTCTATGGACAATTTATTCCAGTGGCTCATCACCCTCGCAGTAAAGAATTTCTTCCTAGTTTATAATCTAAACCTACTCTCTTTCAGTTTGAAGTCATTCCCCCAAGTCCCGTCACTACAGGCTCTTGTAAAAAGTCGTTCTCCATCGTTCTCATAGGCTCCCTTCAGGTACTGGAAGGCCACAGTTAGGTCACCGTAAAATCTTCTCTTCTCCAGGCTGAACAATCCCAGTTCTCTCAGCCTTTCCTCACAGGAGAGGTGCTCCATCCCTCTAATCATCTTGGTTGCACTCCAACAGGTCCATGTCCTTCCTTTGCCAGGAGCCCCCAGCTGCTTCTGGCTCTACGGTGATACAGTTTACAAAGGAGAAAGATTGGATCACCTTTATTGAAGACTGATATTTTCTTCCACTTCACGTTTACCAGAATTAAGTTATGGCATGCTTCCAGGAGAGACTGTTTGTATTGCCTTTCAGTTACTTGTGTTTGAAGAGGGAGACAGCTGGAGTGTTTAAAGGCATTTCAGCCAGCTTGGCAGGCCCCTGGCTTTCAGTCTGGAGAATGGAGCTGTGCAAGTTGCAGGGGACCTTGTCGAAATGATGAGAAAAGAGTTGGAGCAAACTCTTGTCTCTGTTGAAATCAATTGAACTACCATTAGCATGAGTCCAGATTTCATCCATAAACTTAAGTAGGGTATTTCTCTTTCTAGGCAGCCTACAGAAATGTTTCTGTCTGTTGGCATTTGTTTTCATGTTTCTTTGTAATGATTGCATAATTGGGATGTATCTGCATGTCAGAAATCTAATAGGTTAAGTAGCATAAATGACTGTTAGGAAGAGAAGAAACACAGAACTGCAGAACCGTTGTTGCTTTAAATTCCTACCAGTTTAGTTGTTCAGTTTAACCATTTAGTAGTCAGAGCTGTTGTGATAAATGGCACTGATGGGTGTTTAGGCACTAGTGCTAAACAGAGGAGTAAAAGCGCCCTTTTTTTTCCTCTCCCTTAAATGGAAATCATTCAGTATGCTGCTAATGGCTTCTCAGTTAGCCAGAGACTAACTTTGGTGCCCCTGAGCCTTAATGATGTCGTGATAGACTCTGGTTTTAGTCTGACAAGAAATACTGTTAGCATTTTGTTAAAGCTGATAGCAAATGCTGTGTATACAGCATCAAGCCCTTGAATTTAAGCCTTTAGTTCAAGTACTAAAAAAAACATTTGGTATCTAAGGGTCTGGTTGATTACTGATTATGCTTTTATCAATGTGCATATCTGGAGGTTTTTTTCTATTACCTGAAGGTAGAATAACAATGCTTTTTAAACATTTGCATTTTTTCCCTCCAGATCAGTGATGCCTTTGAAAGGAATGTTTTCATCTTTCTTTTATTTTTATTTTGGGGGAGGGGAGATGGATGTTTGAAAACAAAGCAATTTTTTTCAAATGTGATTCTCATAGTGACTAAACTATCCAGTCCTTTTGTGACTTGATTAGTATTTCAATGTAATATCCCATTATAATTTTTTTCAGCTTTTTACAGATGTTTCTGTATGACTCTGATGATAACTCTGTAATCTACCTGACAGCAGCATGTCCCACCTCTCAAACCAGAGCTGAGTTGAGTATGCTAGAGCTGCTGGAGAGGAAATGTTAATGAACCATTTTTAATTTTTTTTTATTATTATTATTATTCTGAGAGAGGGGAAGAAAGGTGTCTGTGCTAATGCCACAGATATAAAACCTCTTGACTGCTTTCCAGTGTCCTGAGACCTGTGACAGGTAACCCCCAGGTGAAAGGTTGCAGTAAGTGGAAATTTGGCATAAGGGACAGCACTTTTTGTGTGACTATAGCACTAGCTGTGGCTGCTGGTACAGTCCACAGCATCTGCCACCACGCTGCTCTTGCCTGTGGGAAAAGAAGGGGTCAGGGGCCTGGTTGGCCCCTTGATACATTTTTGTAATGAAATCAGGTTGTTTGCTACCTTAAGTCTCTTACTGTCCTTACTTCTGGAATTCTTGTGGTCTTTTAATTGTTTCCTGGTGACATTTGCTGTCCCTCACTGGTTTGTATTGTTTCTTGTCCTTTGACTAATACTTGTAATTTCAGACTTTAAAAAGAAGGGCCAGACTCGAGGAGCTTGGTGTAAATTACAGCTCTTTTAATAGGTGAAATGGGACATAGCTCCTATGCAAAAGGTGTACCTGTACATCCAGTAGTAGTGCTTTTATGGGAAGATGTGTTCTGAGCATCTTGACTGAACTTCCTTAACTTAGCAGGCATAAAAGGAGATGCACGTTCCCCCTCTTCCTCTAAACGTTGATGGCCTTTCAGTGTGAAACACCACACAGTGTTTATTTTTATGCCTTTTTAATGTTTTGTGGAGGGTTTGTTTAGTTTCCCTTCATAATTTTTAATAGGAAGACTTTGAAGTTGGGTCGTGGATGAAAAATCCTGTTGGCAGCCTGACTATTCATTGTTGACTCCTATCTTCTTTAATTGTTCATCTATAAAAATCTGGAAGGGAGTGTGTTCAGAGAAACTGTGAAGCAATGTATATTTCTGGAAAGGGGAAATAAATTTGCAATTATTCTCAGCTATTATTTGTCACATGAAGATGTTACATACTAATGGTTGCAGATGGTTTACACAAAATCTATACACACTGCAAACCCTCCTCATTGGGAGCTATGGTTTTCTGTTATACATTGGGCTAGAATGGAAAAGGTTTTTTTCTGCCTGCAGCTATGTATTACCCTTATTTGCTGTTGCTAGCAAAAACTCTCCTTAATATACATCTGGCAATGGTTAAAATTTTCTCCATCGGTGACTTCACATTTATCCACGTAGATGGAGGATTCTTCTAAGGTTGAAAAGGTAAGGACATCAGTGTGCAGGAGTATTTGGTGGAGAGCACTGCATTTAGAAAATCAGATGTGAAGGAGGCTGAGTTAAGGTTTTCGCTTAATATTTCTGTGTTCTTGTTCAAGTTCAGGATCTGCTTTTATTTTAAAATGTATTTATGAGTGCATAAGCATATCGTACCTCTGTGCCTATGTGTGACTGTAGACACAGTGATTGCCTCATATTGTGGAGTTGTAAAACAATACTATCACGTGCTTATGTATTTTTTATTCTTCAAAAACAGTACAGACATCTGTAAAACGTTATTTGAATTACAGTTTATACAGTAAAAATTATAAAAGGCTGCATTCAGTATAAATTTACCTGTTAAAATCATGCAACACAAAGAAGGAAGGGTGAGAAGGTAGAACAGAAGTTGGACTTCAGCATTCCTGATGTAAGGTGACTGGTCAGAAAAGATTTCAATTGACTGGTTTGGTCTTAGCAGACATACTCCAGGTCAGTCAGCCTCACCTGCATCCCTGGAAAGGTGATGAAACTGCTCATCCTGGATGTCAGCTCTAAGGGTGTGGAGGAAGAGAAGGTTATCAGGAGTATTCAACAGGGATTCACCAAGGAAGAATAATAGCTTGACCTGATAGCTTTTTGTGATGGAACGTCTGGCTGTGTGGGTAAATGAGGGGAGAGCAGTGCCTACCTTGACTTCAGCAAGGCTTTTGACACTGTCTCCCATAACATCCTCATAGGTAGGCTCAGGAAGTGTGGGTTATATGAATGAGATGGATTGAGAATTGGCTGAACAGATGGTCCCAGAGTCATGGACACTGGTGCAGAGTCTGATTGCAGGTCCACTGCTAGTGGTGTTTCCTAGGAGCCAATACTGGGTCCGGCCTTGTTCAACTTGTTCAACTTGTTCTCAGTGATCTGTATGGAGGGACAGAATGTACTCTCAGCAAGTTTGTTGCTGATATAGAATTGGGAGGAGTGTCTGATTTGCCAGAAGCCTGTGTAGCTATTCAGCAAGAGCTGGACAGGCTGGTGAGTTGTGTGGAGAGGATCTTAGTGAAGTTCCATGAAGGCAGGTGCAGGGTCCTGCATCTGTGGAAGAATAACCCCCTAAACGAACACAGGGGGCTCAGCTGCTGGGAAGCAGCTCTGTGGAGCAGGACCTGGAAGTCCTGGTGGACAACAGCCTGTCCATGAGCCAGCAATGCGCTTATGGCCAAGGAGGCCAAAGGTACCAGGGGAGCATGAGGAGGAACATTGTCAGCAGGTCAAGAGAGATGATCCTGCCTCTGTTTTGCCCTAGTGGGGCCTCATCTGAAGTGCTGTGTCCAGTTCTGGGCTCTCTAGTTCAATAAAGGCAAGGAACTACTGGAAAGAGTTTAGTGGAGGGTTGTGGAGGTGATAAGGGAACTGGAGCATCTCTTATAAGGAGAGGCTGTTTAGCCTGGAGAAGAGAAAACAGGATTTTATCCATGCATAGAAATATCTTAAGGGCGGGTGTCAAGAGGATGGAACCAAGATCTTTTCAGTGGTGCACAGCAACAGCACAAGGGGCAATGGGCACAAACTGAAACAAGAAGTTCCATCTAAATATGATCCATCCATCCTTACTTTGAGGGTGTCAGAGCACTGGAACAGGCTGCACAGAGAGGCTGTGGAGTCTCCTTCTCTGGAGATATGCACAGGTAAANCTGACTATTCATTGTTGACTCCTATCTTCTTTAATTGTTCATCTATAAAAATCTGGAAGGGAGTGTGTTCAGAGAAACTGTGAAGCAATGTATATTTCTGGAAAGGGGAAATAAATTTGCAATTATTCTCAGCTATTATTTGTCACATGAAGATGTTACATACTAATGGTTGCAGATGGTTTACACAAAATCTATACACACTGCAAACCCTCCTCATTGGGAGCTATGGTTTTCTGTTATACATTGGGCTAGAATGGAAAAGGTTTTTTTCTGCCTGCAGCTATGTATTACCCTTATTTGCTGTTGCTAGCAAAAACTCTCCTTAATATACATCTGGCAATGGTTAAAATTTTCTCCATCGGTGACTTCACATTTATCCACGTAGATGGAGGATTCTTCTAAGGTTGAAAAGGTAAGGACATCAGTGTGCAGGAGTATTTGGTGGAGAGCACTGCATTTAGAAAATCAGATGTGAAGGAGGCTGAGTTAAGGTTTTCGCTTAATATTTCTGTGTTCTTGTTCAAGTTCAGGATCTGCTTTTATTTTAAAATGTATTTATGAGTGCATAAGCATATCGTACCTCTGTGCCTATGTGTGACTGTAGACACAGTGATTGCCTCATATTGTGGAGTTGTAAAACAATACTATCACGTGCTTATGTATTTTTTATTCTTCAAAAACAGTACAGACATCTGTAAAACGTTATTTGAATTACAGTTTATACAGTAAAAATTATAAAAGGCTGCATTCAGTATAAATTTACCTGTTAAAATCATGCAACACAAAGAAGGAAGGGTGAGAAGGTAGAACAGAAGTTGGACTTCAGCATTCCTGATGTAAGGTGACTGGTCAGAAAAGATTTCAATTGACTGGTTTGGTCTTAGCAGACATACTCCAGGTCAGTCAGCCTCACCTGCATCCCTGGAAAGGTGATGAAACTGCTCATCCTGGATGTCAGCTCTAAGGGTGTGGAGGAAGAGAAGGTTATCAGGAGTATTCAACAGGGATTCACCAAGGAAGAATAATAGCTTGACCTGATAGCTTTTTGTGATGGAACGTCTGGCTGTGTGGGTAAATGAGGGGAGAGCAGTGCCTACCTTGACTTCAGCAAGGCTTTTGACACTGTCTCCCATAACATCCTCATAGGTAGGCTCAGGAAGTGTGGGTTATATGAATGAGATGGATTGAGAATTGGCTGAACAGATGGTCCCAGAGTCATGGACACTGGTGCAGAGTCTGATTGCAGGTCCACTGCTAGTGGTGTTTCCTAGGAGCCAATACTGGGTCCGGCCTTGTTCAACTTGTTCAACTTGTTCTCAGTGATCTGTATGGAGGGACAGAATGTACTCTCAGCAAGTTTGTTGCTGATATAGAATTGGGAGGAGTGTCTGATTTGCCAGAAGCCTGTGTAGCTATTCAGCAAGAGCTGGACAGGCTGGTGAGTTGTGTGGAGAGGATCTTAGTGAAGTTCCATGAAGGCAGGTGCAGGGTCCTGCATCTGTGGAAGAATAACCCCCTAAACGAACACAGGGGGCTCAGCTGCTGGGAAGCAGCTCTGTGGAGCAGGACCTGGAAGTCCTGGTGGACAACAGCCTGTCCATGAGCCAGCAATGCGCTTATGGCCAAGGAGGCCAAAGGTACCAGGGGAGCATGAGGAGGAACATTGTCAGCAGGTCAAGAGAGATGATCCTGCCTCTGTTTTGCCCTAGTGGGGCCTCATCTGAAGTGCTGTGTCCAGTTCTGGGCTCTCTAGTTCAATAAAGGCAAGGAACTACTGGAAAGAGTTTAGTGGAGGGTTGTGGAGGTGATAAGGGAACTGGAGCATCTCTTATAAGGAGAGGCTGTTTAGCCTGGAGAAGAGAAAACAGGATTTTATCCATGCATAGAAATATCTTAAGGGCGGGTGTCAAGAGGATGGAACCAAGATCTTTTCAGTGGTGCACAGCAACAGCACAAGGGGCAATGGGCACAAACTGAAACAAGAAGTTCCATCTAAATATGATCCATCCATCCTTACTTTGAGGGTGTCAGAGCACTGGAACAGGCTGCACAGAGAGGCTGTGGAGTCTCCTTCTCTGGAGATATGCACAGGTAAACCTGCTTTAGAAGGGGATTGAAGAGATGATCTGCAGAGGTCCCTTCCAACCCCAACCAATCTGTGTTTTTGTGAGTCTATGACTTGGCTTGATAGTCTACTGTCTGACTAAAACTAGTCATGAGAGCACAGTATATGGCCAACTAAAACTGCTTGAATGTTTATATACTTTAGGGGAAAAGACAGTTTTGAAGAATAAGCTTTTATTGGTTTGGCAGAGTGATTTTATCGGAGCACCAGAGGAGAGGCAGGATAATAGGATGAGATGAAGTAATCTAACTGCTCTGAAATGGCCCAGCTGCTACAATTTTGCATCTGATTATGTATTTCAAACTAGAAGATTTTACAGTTTCCTTTGAGGCAATAACAATAACAGTTTATGGAAAGAGCCAGCACTTACCTTGTCTTTCTCTTACTCTGCAGGTGCTTGGCACACTGAACTTACTGATCTGTGTAGGATTTGTGCTGTGGTCCATTTATTGAAGATGTGAAACAACATCAAGTCTGAGGTTGGAATTTCTGACTGACTGGATAAAATTTTAGTCCTTGTGATGCACATGGACATGCTGAATTATAAGTAATTCTAGCTTCTCCTCTCCTCCCCTCCCTTCCCCTCACTCAGCTATCTCAGGGTTCATAGAGATTTCAATGGTTTGTGTGCCTGTAAGTTTGGAACAGAAGTGACCAAAAATGGGGGACCAGCAATTGTATAAAACTAATCATACTGCCAACAACAATGAGAACTTGTACTACGAACAACACCAAATGAACTCCCTTCCATCTCTAAATCACAGCTATGGGACATCTGTTATGGATGCTCCCCAAGCATCCCCCCTCTCCCCTCCATTTCCCCAAGATTCAAGGGACAGTATAGCTTTGCCTGTAGGTTCAAAAAGTCTTGGGTCGATGGATACATCTAGACAAACCAGTTGGACACATTCTGGCTCAGGAAACCATGTCCCAGCGAGGAACAGTTTCAATAATCAAAGCGCAGTGTGGAGCCCCCTCGGGCAGGGGGAGTCCCATGACGGATACCAATATTCTTACCCTCAACCCAGTGAAAACCGATCGCAAAAAATCACCAGTGGGGTCCTGCACAAATTGGACTCCTTTACACAAGTATTTGCTAACCAAAATCTGAGAATTCAAGTCAACAACATGGCTCAGGTTCTGCACACCGAGTCTTCAATGGTGGATAATTCCGGTGACAGTGCGCTCAGGCAGCTGCTCTCCCAGAAGCCGGCGGTTGAGCAACAACCCGTCACTTCCACCGTACAAAGATACCCACCAGTGCCACAGCAAACACACCAGAATTTTGCAAGCACACAGCAGAAGCAACAAATGCAAGTCATGCAGCACCAACAGCTGTACTACGACTACCAGCAGCACTTATCACAGATGCAGATGCATTCTGCATTCCAGCAGGGACAGGCGCACGTTCCACAAATGCAGTCCCAGCAACTCCTACCGCAACAGATGCAGCACTTGCAGCAGCCTCAGTACTACGCCCAGCCCCAGCAGGGACACCAGCGACTCTCGATCCCGGAGATCCAGCAGCAGCAGCCGGCTCGGCAGCAACGGCAGTGCCCGGTGCAGATCGCTCAGTATTACCAAACACAACCTGTCATGCAGCAGTTACAGCAGCAGCAGCAGCAGATGCAATTGCCGCTTCCTCCGTATCACAGGGAACCCGATCCAAAGACTATGCATGAACCACACCAGTACTCTCAGGATCCCAGTCATCCTGTGCAGCTTATCCAGTTGGGAGCAGTGCCTCAGTATTGCTTCCAAGATCCCCACGAACAGTACAGGCACTTGTACCCCCAGAGTTTACTGCAGCAGCAGCAGCAGGATCAGCAGAAGCAATACCTGAGTGAGAGCAGAGTGCCATCCCTGAACTCCCACATTGGCCTCACTCCACCAGAGTCCGCCGAGGATCCCTCACGGCAGGAGATTAATTCTGTAGGTAATGCTGTCCCTCATCGAACTCTTTTGCCGCCCTCGGGAGTTCATCTGAACCACAAAAGCTCTCAGCAAGACTCTCCCAGCACCACATGGCCTCAGGTAGGTGGCATTTTAGATCCATGCCCAGCCAAATTTGTTTGCAGAAGAGTAGCAAAGTGTGGAAACTAAGCAGTTTCGGCAGAGGCAGAAGGTTAGGATGTGAGCTGTGGGCATCTCTGGGATGGGGAACTATTGGGAAACTTCATTACCAGACTTTTGTCTACAGCTCTGGGTTGGCTTTGGGCCAGACTGGCAGCAGCACAGAACTGCTGCTGCGAGGCTGCTGCTTTCCTTGTGAGAAGCTTTGGGAGGTTCTGCCTCTGTTTCTGGGAAGGAGGGACCCAGTTACAACAAAGCCTTCCTGCTAATTTTTCAGCACTTCAGGCTCCGTTGTTCAGGAGCAGTTAGTCAACTCTATTTCCAAAAGCAGTGCTTCTGGGTCAAAGCAAAGGCTCCAAACAGCAGGTGAGTGTAGAAAACTTGAACTAGCAGTGCTCACAGGGACAGATTTCATTTCTGGCTCTCAATTCAGAGGCTTTTAATAGTAGTAAAATTGTATGCAGAATGCAGACTTAATGTTCTGAGGACCTTCATTTACACAGTATTTCCTGAAAAATTATTTTCTCAACTTTCTCCCCTCTTATCCATTTTCCTGTTTTGATGGCAGGTGCAACTGTCAGATGGCAGACTGCAGCCACTGTCCCCAGAACAAAGGTATTTTTAAAAGATTATTTTTGTCTAATTAAATATGAGAAATGCAAAGGAGATCTGTATTTAGAGGAAAAAGCATACAGTCTGGGTGTGTAATAATTGTTGCTCTTTTAGAAACACCTTTAGTTTTGTGCTTTGTGATTTTTAGTTTGTATGATTTCCAGCATCCCCCCATAGCAATAGACTCAAATTAATGCTTGCTTTATACAAAAAAAAAAAAAAAAAAAAAAAAAAAAAAAAAAAAAAAAAAGAAGGGAACCAGAGAAAAACCAAACACAGGGGAGCTCCGCGCTGCATTTACAAGAAAAGGGATGAAGGGATGTTGTGTGGTCTGGATTTGTATCTTTGGCAGTAGAGATCTTCTGTTTGTTTCTTAAGGTCTCACCTCTGAAGGGCCAAGGTGTCCGTCAGAGTGGTTGCCTACCATAAATTAAAGGCATTGTGTCCAAGTACTTGTTAATTGTTGTCACAACTGGGGAAATGCAGGTCTGTCATGGTAGATCTCATAGGTCTCAGATTTTTTATATTGATGAGCATGTCCTGCTCAAAACTTCCCTTTTCCACATCTTGGGAGCAGCTGCTCTAGGTTATTGGCCACATATTCCATAGCAGTCACCATGTGCTTACTTGTTACTTCATTACCATCTAGCAGTAAAATTTATTAACTTCCTTGACTAAAAAAGCTCCTTCTGCAACAAAGGAACATGCCAAACTAATGTTTTTTCTTCTGTTCCATGCTTTAAAAAAATGTAAATAAAAATAGTGGCCAGAACAGAGAAGGACTTCCTGAGAGAGCTGATGCGAAGAACAAGCTAATGTGTTCAATATGCTTGAAGGAATTTAAGAGTTTGCCTGCTCTAAATGGTCACATGAGGTCACACGGAGGAGTAAGAGCATCTCCTAACTTCAAACAGGTAGCAGTCCTTTTGGCTTCAGTATTCGGCACAGTCCTTTTGTGTTGATGTTTGCTTGCTTTGCCATGCTTTGCTTTGCTGTCAAAACTTGTTCTTCTCAGCACTGTTTTGTTATGTCATACCCCATGGAAGTTGAAACGCACATAATTCTGTTAGTTTGTAGGCCAGAAATCTTGTTTTGACGACAGAGGCAATGGTGGAGGACAGATCAGTGTTTGTCCTTCTCTGTTTCTCTGCACGTTACAGAACACCCCACCAAGTCATGTCAGGAGTGTCTAATTTTTTTCCTCCTCATGTTTGTTTATTATATTAGAAATACCAGGAACATCAAGTCTTCCTTATTTTCATCTGAACTACTTGGATGACTAAGGAATATTTATTGGAAGCCTTCCCAGGCTTTAACTGGGGGAGCAGAATTGTTGAATCTTTGACAGCTTTCTTCCAAAGTGTTTTAGTTGTATAGGTATCAACAAATACCAAACCAAAAATGTGTTTGAGTTGTTCTGAATAAAAATAACTTGCCCTGTCAGTCAGTTTTTATCTTGATAATTTGGAAATTCTGTCCTAACAGGGAATACCATAGGAAGGCAAAGAGCTACCATAATTCCACAGGTTTTTTTTGGTTTTAGTTGGGTGATGGAGAATTCTGTGTCTGTAGTGATAAAAAGAGACATGTTTGTCTCTCCTCCTGCAAGTTACCTTGTAAAGGTGCTTCAGGTGATTATTTGTCACCAAGATTGAATCCTATGTAGGAGTCACAAGTAGCCTGCCGACTTCATTTGAGGCAAAGAGAGTCCCAGGAAGGAACACTGTTGTGTGTTTTGTAACCCTGGCCACTTCTTTTCAGCCACGGTGCACACGTTGTGTAGTGCATCGATCCAGAAGCAGCGCTCCCTCACTCGGGCTGAAAGCCTTTAATTGTCTGTGCAGGATGAAGGAGAGAAACCACCACAGCAGCCGCTGTCTAAAGAGGTGGATGGCCTCGCGCCCATCGTCATGCCAGTGTCTGTCCCTGTAAAGCTTCTGTCACCTGAGCCCAGCACGCAGCCCTCTGCCAGCACTGCCACAGTCACAGAGAAGCCTGCCAACTCTGTGTCAGATGACGAGATGCCCGTTCTCGTGAAGATGACTTACTCTCCACCGTGCAGTCCAAAAGTGGCCAACCCCTGCTCATCCTCTGTGAGTGCTGTGTTTCTTGCCACTAACTGTCCTGTGCTTGTTAAATCCCTTTGCTTGTAGTGCTGCTACTTTCTAAAACATTTGTATTTTAGAATATTTTCTGGAATCTTTATGATTCCTAATAAATAAAAAAAGTCCTGTGGCATCTGAGCATTTCTCCCTCAATCCTTTGAAAATATTAATTTTCCTTTGCGGAAGAATCAAGATCTCAAGATTTGTTGAAAACAAATAATTTGAAATTGGAATGTGATATTCTTTCATCTCACTAGAACAAAGGGATTTACTCTCTTTTTACTGGTTTTGTTTTTTCCTTTTCAGGCTGCTTCATTGTTATGTTATTGCTTAAAATCGGCAGTTTTATTTCTTCCTGTTTTCTGAAGTCAGATATATGTGCTTCTCATTTCAGCCAAAGAGAGTGCAGTGCTGAGAATGTGTGCTCTAAGCAATATGAAACTCGGAGTTTTGCAGTGAAGTAATTTTTGCCTTTCTCCCTGCATGCATCAGCTCTAAGGGTTAATCACTGGGATTTCTGATACAGGAAAAATAGCTCTGCTTAATGCTTTCATTTCGCTTATAAAACTGAAATGGTCAGGCAGCACAAGGAATTGATGAGTGCTTGAATGAGATGTGAGAATGTTCATTATTATTTTCCTGAAGGAGTCCTGGAGCAAGCAATATTTATTTCGTGTTCTGGTGTAGAAATGGATTCTGCTCATTCCTTCAAATCCATTTTGGCAGACTACGCTATGATAAGGGATTACTGGGGAGTATAAGTACTGTATGGTATTATCTGTACAATGCAGAGAAATATCCTTGTGATATTTTTGATTTTCCTTCTCCACGTGAGGCTGATGGACAAATGAGGAATCAGCATTATATCAGCATGGTTGACTCCTTACAATAGTCACTGCTGACTCTTCATTCAGACATACCCACTAATTTTAAATATATATAATATATACATGTATATATAAAATATTTCCTCTCTTCCTTTAAGACAGAGGTTTTACATATGAACTTCCACTTTACTGTGAAAGCCGTCATTTCACAATACTTAGTAACTCAACAGTAGAGTTTCTCATTTCTATTTCTAGTTCCGCTAAAGAATAGGGACAGTCTTTTCTGAATCCTCAAGCTCTGAGTGGGAGATCTTCTCTAGAGACACCAGAGTAGGTGGCTTGGGCTTGTGTATTTCTGCAACGTATATTAAGTGACTGTGATTAAATCTGCCAGTTTTTGGCAAAACGCACATTCATTCCCTCAAAATTATGCTTGTGGTCTTTGTTATTGCCCAAGCAAACCAAACTCACGCAGTTCCCTCTCTGGACCCTATCTTTTATATAAGCATTAGCATTGGAAACATTAAAAGATCAAAAGATCCACAGTTTCCTCCTCTTCTGTAAAGAGATTGTGCCATTGGAGAGGGACTTTTTTTTAATAGAACTAAAAGTTGTGTTGCATTTATTTATACTGCGCTTTGAGCTGTCCAGAAAAGCTCCCACAAAACTCATGGAATCAGTAAAATGAAACAGCAAAAAGGAACTAAACATTCAGCAAGGCTACAGAATGGTGAGCTGAGGCTAGCAGTCAAGTGACATCCATCAGGATCTGTCCAGAGTGGATCTATCAAGATGCAGCAGCAGGGCCCAAAAGTATGCATTCTGTCTTGGATAATGGGAATCAGTTACTAGAACTTCAGAAAAGTAGGGTGGTTCTTCAGGGGTTGTTCTGCACTGAGAGCCCGTGGACACCACTATCTCCTTTACTGCTCCATGTGACATTTTTTGAGAGCAGTGTTGGCATAGGTATGCTCTAGGTGAAGCAGTGTAGGAGGTGGAGCTGTTTAGGATTTCTAAGATGTTGTGTTGATTTGCTTTACGCTTGTGAGAAAGGAGTACCAGCTCTTTCACACTTGGAGAGCAGACAAAATGAGCCCTTAATCAAAGACTTGGGTCTGGCCTTCTGTGTCTCTTTTTTAGGTTTTGGGTTGTTTGGATTTTTTTTCCTTGAGTTTAGGGGTTTTTCCCCCTTTCTCCTTTAATGTTCACCATCTTGATGGACTTCATCTGTCATTACAGGTAACTTTCACTGTTCCAAATGTCCGTTATCAAACAAATCCTCTGCAAAGCTGCATTTTCTTTCCTGCAGAAGCAAAACTATTCCAAAACTATTTTTTTTTTAACAGAGAAAAAATGTCAACAGCTGTTGGAGAGGATGCAGCCATGATCTAACAAAGAGGACAGGACCTCTGTAATCAAAAACATTTCCTCAAGCTGGAACTTATTAACATAAGGGATAAAGGGTGACAGTGCTAATGCTCGTTTAACATGATTTTTATTGGGTGAATGTGGTTCTCAAGAACCACCCATAGTGTAAAGATGTATGTTGTCTAAACATACATTGTAGCAATTTGCTTTATGTAGTAGTAGAATTTACCAGATGATGCAGACATTCTGGAGTAACGCTGTCAAAATTTTCTTCTGCTTCCCAAATTTATTCTAAAGACAGCGTACAGCCTAGGTACCTAAAAGCAGTACATGCAATATACCAGCTTCTGTGTGCTCTTAAAGCACACCATGAGGGCCTGTTTTTTCCTACCTTATCCCCACTCCCCCAAGAAATCCAGATTTCAGGTTTGCATAAGTTCAGTGCCTTCTGCTTCTGTATACTCTAGGGATTTGTTATTAAATTATTTTTAACATTCAAATTCTAGAAGTCTGGGCATGTTAATAGTGCGTGAATTTCCCAAGTGGTCATCTACTACCCTTTTTTCTCCAAGGAAAGAGGAGAGAGTTAAGTTAAGATTTGTTGCAGCTGGACTGTAATCAAGCTGATGGGAATGTAGTGATAAGAGGCAAAGAATTTGAATTTATTACATTTTTCTTCCTTTCCTGCTGCTGAGTACTGCAGTAATTTCACTGAGCTCATGTGTCCTTTCTGGTCTCACTAAATAAATGCATTAGAAAACCTCTAATATAAAGTTTCTAGTAAACTGTGACTGGGTAATGAAGTATCTCCCACCAGCCTGTGTGCGTGTTCAGTGCAAACAGAAGTGCCAGGATGTCTGGGTAGTGATGAAGAAGGGTGTGGGAGACTCATGGTCTGGGAGAGCAGTTTTCTGTGCTTCCAAAAGCTGACAGCAGCCTCTCCTTGTCTGCTTCTGTGGCTCAGCCCTACTTTGACCCAGAGGGCCTGCTGCCGGCGGTGGAGGGTGTGGAATGGAGACAGGAAAGAATTGCTCCTACACGCTGAGTCGTGCTGGAAAAGAAGCAACTTTATTTATGTCTTTGACATTTTATAGAATACCAAAGGGATCAGTGGATTGGAGAGTGGAGTTGCCACCCTTCCAACACACTGGTCGGGCCAACAGTCTGTCAACTCTCTCTTCCTCCATGAAAATGTGAAAACAAACCATTTGTTGATACCTAAAGTGTGGCAAAAGTCTTGGTACATGAAGAAAACAATTTTCTCAGAAAGACTGTGCGGGCAACAGGAGGATAATTGGTCCTGGTTTTTCTCACTCCCCTGAGGTTTCTGTGTAGTGCCAGATACTGTACTGGCCAGGGTTATTATAGTGGTACCTGAATAACTGCCTGGTGGTAACAGCTTTCCTGTGGCCATTGCCCAAAGCTGTACAGAATTGTGTGCGAGCCACAATTAAGCATGCCTGAATGATAAAATTCTCTGTGTTTTCATTTAGGAAACTAGCAAAAAACCTCATCCAAGTGCTGTAAAATTGGAAGAAAACTTCAAACCGTTGCAGGACAAGAAGAAGTATCGGCACAGGCCCGAACCTCTCTTCATACCTCCTCCTTCCTTCAACCTCAGCATGTCCCACTCCGGTGCCACTCTGTACCAGAGTCAGCTTCGCTCTCCCCGTGTTCTGGGCGATCACCTGCTGGACCGCACACACGAGCTGCCCCCCTACACTCCGCCACCAATGCTCAGTCCCGTCCGGCAAGGGTCTGGTCTCTTCAGCAGTGTTCTCACTTCCCACAGCACAGCTCATGCTCAGCTGCCACTTACTCCACTGACACCAACTCCACGGGTGCTCCTGTGTCGCTCCAGTAAGTATTGCATTTAGAGAGCAGCGGTACAAAGGAGAGACCGCTGTCCTCTCTTCTTGTGTCACCACATTGATGGGTTTTGAGTGTGCTCACATGCATGGCCAGTTCTGCTACTTCACAGGAAAAGTCCATTTCAGTGGCAGTTTTGCCTTGGATTTTGCAAAGTTAAGGCTTAAAGGGAGGAGCCTAATCTGCCAAGTAAGGCTGTGATCATTCCATGTGGTCTGCCCCAAGAAAGGACCACGTCGCCTCTCATTACATATGGGCCTTCTGAAGTGGAAGAAAAAGACCTAGTTTAGACATGGGCTTCACGTTAAGTATTTGTTGTTCAGTACTTCATAAGAAAAGGTGTGTAATCACTCAGAATCAGGGCAGTAGAAGCCTCTGCAAGTTCAGACATTTCTATAACCTATAAAAATTTACACTGTTTCTAAATATTGATAAAGGGTCGTTTTTGCATCATAGACTGGAGTAGTGGTGGTGTTAGTAGGAGGGTCAGCGGCAGCAAAACAGCAATACTCAAATTCCAATCTCTGTTTCAGATAGTATTGATGGAAGTGTCATTCCAGTGACGCCTGGGCCTGGAGAACAGACTGTTGAACCGTAAGAAAAACAATATTTTTTGTCACCACTTTTATAGATTAGCTCCAACCTAGAGCCTGTGGCCTGAAGTGTTTTGAACGAGGCAGGAGGTCTTCAGCTGAAATCATGTTGGGCTGGATGCATTTAATGTTTCTGTGGATGGTGGCTAAGGACATTTGGAGCAAAGTGGCTGTGGAAGATTTAGGTGTCATGGCTCAAAGTTAGCGGTGGCTGGGAAGAGGGCTGTGAGGAAAACATCCCAATCCAGTACTCTTGCTATATATATATTTATATCTGTTAAGAGTGGAGCTTTGGAGTGATGGTGTTACCTGGTAGGTTCCCCAGGGCAAAGTGCAAACAGGGTTGTCCCTCAACAGTAATGTCTCTTTTTGCTCTCTGCTGAAGAGTACCATTCTCTGTGGAACAGAATTTTGCTGTTTCTGATGTCTAGCCTCTTTGCTAGTCATGCATATGAACTAGCTTGGGTTGTCCCTAAGGTATGATGTCTCAGTATGGCTTAAATTGCGTATTGAAATTTTTGTTTTTCCCCAAGAGATCAGTTCTCTCTAGTATTCAAAATACTTATCCCACTGGGAGTAAAGCATTGCATAAAGCAATCTGACACAATTTTCTGCCACTTCAGTGCAATAAAAGTTTTGTTGGGAATAAAGTGAGCGCTAATCTGACTTTTGTTTTTTCTACACATTGCATAGTTAAATACTTATTTATTTATTCCTCTTTATAGGCGAATCAATATTGGGTCCAGGTTCCAGGCTGACATTCCTGAGCTGCAGGACAGATTGCTAATGGAGAAGGATGTGCACAAGGCTACTTTGGTTTGGAAACCATGGCCAGAACTGGAGAACAAAGTCTTCCAACAAAGAGGTATAATGACTTGCCATTTAAGAAGTTCGTACGTCAGTCTGTGCCTGTTGAAGAAATACGCATTGATTTCTCGTGTCTGTACTGAACAAAACGTTCAAGAGAATATTAATTGCTGAGAGTGCACAGCAAGAGACTAGAACTACATGATACAGGTTCAGAGCAACAGCATTATATAGTGGCATTTAAAGGGAAGTCTGGATGATCTGTTTTCTGGCAGCCAAGGGGGAAAGGTCGTTGCTGGGAACTTGGGTACTGAACTGCCTGGTAAAGGCAGAGGTCACAGCTGAGAGGCAGCTGATGGATCCTGGGCCTGTCCTGTGACCATAGTTGAGAGGACATGTGGCAGGCTTGGTGGGTTCTACCAGTCCTGAGCAGAATTTTTTCCTGCTTTTAACATGGTTCATTCTGTTTCACCACCCTGGCTGGAGCCCTCTTGGCACAGCAACAACACTGGTGTGTGCAAGTCATTGCCTCACAGGCAGATCTCTGGCTCTGGAGTAGCCTGTCCCATCGCAAGGATGTGCTCCGTTACATCCTCTCCTCAGTGATCCTAAAACAAGGAGATGAGATGCTGAGGAGAAAAAGGGTGGAAGATTCTGCTGCCCTGAACTCTGTAGTCTTTGAGGGGCATTACAGAGTCCTTGGCTCCAGATGTTTGACTGACAGGCTGCTTACTGTATTAGCAGTAAAATGTTGACTTCTTTCTGACAGTGGAAGACCTTCTAAACATGAGCTGTTCCAGTGTGTTACCTGGTGGAGGAACTAACTCAGAATATGCTTTGCACTCTCTCTTTGAAGCAAAAGGAGATATTATGGTAAGATAAAAAGCTGAAAGGGGAGATACGATCCTCTTCTGCAGATAAATTAGCATGCTTTATTAAATGGATTTAGATATGGTTATATAAAAAAGATTTCTGATTGATTTGAAATGATGCTTTAAACATCCTGTAACATTTTTGGGGAATGACTTTTCCCTTTATTCTCTAATAAATTTAAATTTCAAAGCAGTGCTTCTCTGAAGGCTTACTGTATATTTCATATAGATAAGATTACTTAGTTTATAGCCTTGGGGCTTTGAATGTCTCCCAGTGCTTGCTCCAGCCCTGATATTTCGCAGGCTTTATATTTGGTCACAGAGAGCTTAGTCCTCCTCTAGCCCTTATAAAGAAACCTTTTTTTGGAGCAGCAATCACATCTACTTATTTGTTCAGAACTGTGAGGTAATTGCACACAGTTCTTATATAAATAATGCATTTCAAATATTTGCATTAGTTTAGTGATGGGAATGTTATTAACCAAGGCAAAACATCCATTTTGCCCAGTGTTAGGGAAAGGCAAGGCCCCTTGCACCAGTTCCTGGAAAGCCAATATAAAACCAAACGCAACAAAACATGGGGCTGGAATGAGTCTCACTGGATTGGCCAATACAGTGGGGTTTAGCTTGTGTTCCAGTTTCCTTAGGCTCTGTTAGCTGTATCTGAGGGGTCTGAGAATGTCAGGATGTGGAATTTGCTTTACAGAGAGTCTGCATTTTCAGGGGAAAAATTTTAGGGATCCATAAACCCTCTGTTTTCCCGATCTGAAGGACGATTAGCTATATTTGCAGTCATTCTTGACAGATGTTGACCTACACAGATATTCTAAAATATTTTATGCTATAAATATTAATGCTGTCAGACCAACCACTAAATATTAGTATTAATTAACACTATCAAGTCAAACACTATAAATGTATTTGTTTGTGGCAAGCAGAAGGGAGGGAAAGAGCTGGAAGTTGCTAAGTAATAGTCACATTTGTGTTCACTAAGGCGGGACAGGTGCACATTAGGCGCTCTTCTGTGAGGTACAGTGTTAATGGGCCTTGGAGTAATTTGATGTGATTTTATATGACAGAAAAGAGAAAAGAGAGAAAATTAATTCATATCCTCATACCAAATAGTCTTCTAAATGCAGTTTTATGCCACAGCTGATTGCTTTTCCTAATTCTGTTTTTCCCTGCTTTTTCATTTAGGTTGCTCTTGAAAAGCTGCTGTTGAGAAAGCCATTGAGACTGAAGTGTCATCCTTTGGCAAATTACCACTATGCCGGTAGGTTTCCTTGTGATCTTTCTATCTGTTACACAGTCCAAGCCTGACATCCCAGGCTGGAGCATGGGATCACGTTGCACTCTCTGCTGTCTGCTGCAGGGATGGCAGCATTTAATAGAGATGATATGGACAGTGCCAAGGGTACTCCCAGAGCCGTTTTTGCAAGATTAGCAGTTTTATACAGTCAGTTTTAGACTGACAATGTACAGAAGCTTTGCATCCACGTTGCTGTGTAGGATTCTATGGATTTAAAACTGCCTTGGGTGATTATTTTTCTCTTTGAAATTTAACAATTTCATCTCCTTTTAAAACTGCTGCTATTTGTAAATTATAATTTAGTATCACTAATGTCTTAATTTTCTGGTATATAAACAATCTGCCATCCTGCCTACTTCTTCCAAGGGGATGGTGCACAATAAATGAATGTGGTAATCATGAGCACCCTTCCAAAGAGGCAGTGCTGTAACTCTCACTAGGATCTTAGTGCTGCTTACAGAGCCTCTGTGTGGGGATCTAGTCAAAAAAGCCTGAGTTGGTGACTTGTTTCATAAAATACAGCAAGAACTGCATTGTGGTGTGAAACAGAAGTGAAATACAAATATGATGTTAAGTCACTGGACTTCAGCTGTGTCACCTGAGCAGAGATGGCAAATGTCTCTCCTCTACAGCCCCCTATGCTATTCCTTAATGCTTTGTAGTGGCTAACAACTGCTGAGACACAGAATAGGGTTTTACAAAAGACATGTTGAACTTCATGTCCAGTTCAGGCTCCATAGGAAACGAGCCAAGAGTCTTCTGGTGGTCAGTCAATCACAGTGTCCAAGGTCGTGTACTCATTTCAGTTACAGTCACTGTGCAAGGTAAGTACAGAAGCAGCCTATTTCCTGGCGGTAGCAGCCCACTGGAAAGACTTCCAAGTAACAAGAAGTCTTTGTAAAGAAACTCCTTAACCCCTTGGCCTGAGAACAAGAACAGAAACGTGCTTCATGGGAGCTGATAATGACAGTAAATAAATGTGAACATCAGGTTTTCAGTTTTGTCTGAGGGAGGTGCTTTGTGCCTGTGATAGCAGCTCTGTTGCAGTCCAAAGGGTGGACATGGGAATGGGTGGAGAAGGAGGACATCTGCTAGGAACTTTGATCAGGGTCTCTTGCTTGAAGAGATGACACCAAATCATATGAGTGAGACTGTTCAAGGGAATGAGAGCAGGAAGATGAGGAGATACCCCACAGCCTCTTCATCAGTAAACAATCTAATGAGCAGAGCAGATAAGAAATTGCTGCCTCTGTGGCAGAGGAGGAACAGTCTTTACCAAAGCAACTTCACAGTAGTTTCAGAAAGAATTCAGGGATTCAGGGAGGAGCCAAGAGACTGTTTTGTTTAATTTCACATAAGATGATGCTAATCCTTGGTAACTAGCACTGAGACCTGTGGACACCTTTGGATCCCTATTTCTTAAGCAGGAAAGAAAGTTTGATTGTGCTTATCACAGCATGAAATAAAATCTCACCAGTCTGGATTTAAGTGCCATAAAATAACAAGACAAAGCACTACTTTCTAATGCTCTTGCATGCAACATGTGATTGCAACTTATATTGACAGCATTGCTCTAGCACTGTGCAGCAGCTCTTGAATAACAGTTTATTTCTGATTGATAATCAGCCACTCGAGGCATATGAGAATTTTTCACAATCTACTGCATGAATAGCTTTATTATGACTTCAAGTGGCATCGTTTTGGGATAACTTCATGTTTTCTGCTCCACACTCAGAAATCACGGCTGTCAGGCTTGCCACATTTAAAGGTGGAATACATTGAAACAGAGCATGCCACTTACTCATGAGAATTAACTCGTTAGAGTACCACAAACAACAGATACCCAAACTCATCCTTAGCATTGCCTTTGAATGAGGGTACAGGCAAATAGCTCACCTTTGAAACTTGTGAAGGAAGCCACTTGTAAAACTTGAGGGTTTTCTGTTGTGTGCCAAGAGAGCTGGACATGCTGACCCAGGGCTCCTTGGAAGAACACCCTAATCTCTGTCCTAAGACTTTGCCATCTGTCAGGATGGTGTTTTAGGAAGAGTGAGGGAGCACCTACCTAATACAAGAGGGGAACTGTTGCAAACACTTGAATTGTTCTCGTTTGAACAGTGGAGTTTCTCAGGTCTGAAGCTCTGCAGTGAGAACTGCAGGAGAGATGGTCTCTGGCATAGGGCACTTCAGGCATTCTGGAAGCTTCTTTTATGTGCTGTGACAGGATTGTAGGTCAGACCCAGCAGGTGTTGTACATAGCAGATTTCAGCTACCTCTCCATGGGGCTCCCTGGGTGTACATGTAGCCCCCTTGAAACCCACAAGTTGGCCCAAAGCACACAAATGAGTAGAAGATATTTAATGTCAGTTAATCAGTGCAAAAACAGTATGGCAGGTAAAACAAAATGTAGAGTAAATATCTAAACATAAAGATCAGCTTTAAAATTTGATCTGTATTCTAAAGCCCCAAATTCTTTTTGCTGCATTGCAGATCTCTCTCTATGCACGTTCTCTATATCTCCCTCAAGCTAACAAGAGCAAAAGTGGTTTCCCAGCAACCAGAGTTAAAAACAGCTTTTCTTCTGTTTCTTTTCCTACACAGGATTTATTCTATTAATTAGGTTACTTCCAATTAACCCTCATAATCTTATAAGGGTCTCTGCTAATACCACAGCTATTGGGGAAAGTATGCAAGGCCCAAATTCTCCATAGGTGTACAACAAAATTAGTTCATGGAAGAGATTCTATGTTGTTTCTATTGTGTTGTCTTTTTTGGAGGGTGGGGTATAGGCAGGAGAGCAGAATGACTAGAAAAAAAGAAAATCTCTCCCGGTGTTTTCATGCTTTTTAAAGTGATGTTTTGGCATAATAGAGTAGCCTCCTGGACTGAATGAGTGCATTTACCCCTGCACAAAGGGAGGGTAAATGCAAATGACCGACAACTTGTGTAAGAAGGGAACGATGCTGGTTCAGGGTGGGAAAAGATGGAAAGGCAGTGTGTCAACAGAAAGATCTCTGGGTGATAACGGAGTAAATAAAACTCGTGACTTGAAGCCAGTGCCTTTCCCTGATGCTTAAGTGAGCTTTAAGTGTAAATCTCTGTGGAAATAACTAATGCATGCTTATATCCAGTACTGGAAGAGCCTACAGAAAACAGGTTGCAGAAAAGTTAATTTTGTAGTTTTCAGCATATAAAGGAGTGATGAGATACATGCTCTGAGCTTGTAAGCCTGGGAGCTGATGCTGAAAAACAAAACATTTGCAGTAAATAACATTGCTATTTTTTTTTATACAAAAGTAACTTGTAGAGTTCAATACCATGTGTGATGCCAAGACCCGACTTAATTGAAATCAGTGCAGAGGCAAGCATTTCTATGGAGAGTGGTAACATTGACAGGAATGTTTGGGATTTCTTTTCATAAAAGTTTTAGATGTTTCAGAAATTCTCAGACTGAAGTAGAATCTTCTCATAGTGTAAGTCATTTCAAAGGCATCCACTTTATGACATCTTGCATATCCTTCCTTTAATGTATGTAATGCTGCCCACTCCTAACAAACAGAACATTGCTTTGATGCATCAGAGTAATCCTGTGCTCCTTCTGTTTGACTAATATTGAGAAGGCATAAATTCAGTTCAATTTAAATGTTGATTTCACATTTTCATGGGCAGTTAGGCCAGGGGACCAAACAGAGAACAACAATATTCAGGAGTTTTATATACAGCTTCCATTAAATTATAAAAACCACTTTGTGCATATTGCACATTTCTACAGTCTCTACCTGCTTGTGACCTCTGCCATAGAGGATTTAAATGTCTTATCCCAAACCATGCAAGTGAAGAGCTGCAAAAGGATCTTACAAAAGGAGAACAAAAGGATTTATGAACTTCTGTATCATCAAATGTAAAATGGCATATATGGGAATAAACAATTCAAGCCTTACATAGGAAATTATGAGCTCTGTGGTAGTACTTCTCAATTAGAATGAAAGTTTGGGACTGTAGTGCTAGTTCTAAGAAAGTAGCAGCTGTATTTTACAACAGCTAAAAAATAGTCAAGCACTAAGAGGATAGAAAACATGGTGACGCCACTGTGACAGTCTGGATTTTACGTGGACTTCTGTGTGCCTTTCTGGTCCTCTTGTCTTTATTGGAATATTTTAGTACTGGAAAAGGTTCCGAGGGGGACAGCAGTAATGATCAAAGGTTTGGGAGTGATAGAAAGGGTACACAATTCTGAATAGCATAGAGGTGATGGCCAAGGTTGGGTTCACTTTCTCCTCCACTTGAAGAAAGAAGGGTCATCCAGTGAAGCTACTGGGAACCAGGAAACAAAGAAAAGGAGGTGGCTCTTCATGCAGAGGGTCCACTGATCTGTGGAACTCCTTGGCAAAGGATGTTTTGGGTACAAGAAGTTTAATTGGTTGAAAGGAAGAGTGGTTCAGCACTTACAAGGGTAGTTACTAAATAAGCAAATTGCAACAGACTGAGGAAATCCCCTGTGCCCAACATGGTCAGAGGTTAGGAAAAATTGTATTTGCTTGCCCTGATCTTACTGTTTCATAGGCAACTGCCTGTCACCACTGCTGGAGACCAAATACGGGTTAGATGGAATTTAGGTCTGAGTCAGTACAGTCATGCTTGTATTTGGGTAGCAGCAATCACTCACATGTGCTTGAGACTTCCGGGTTCTCGTTTCAGATTCAGCATCAACATAAAGGTGATGAGTTTTTATTGTTCATAATGATTTCACTTTCTTTTTAAGGATCTGACAAATGGACGCATCAAGAAAGGAGACTGTTCAAAGAGGCATTGTCCACCTACAGCAAAGATTTCATATTTGTACAGAAAATGGTAAGGTTATTTCTGTTCTGTCAATTGCTGCGTTTTTTTCTCTTTTGCTCTATTCTGTTCTCTTCATTTTCCCTCCAGAGCCAGACCAGCTGATAGCAGGCATAGAGGCAGCAGTGGTTACAAGAACACCAATAGGAGTGGTATATTCATTTGGTGTACCTGTGCATTAGATACCAGTATAAAACAGTAATAAATAAATAAAAGTTGTTCCTCTTGTTATTACATGTGAAAGTTTTCACACCTGGAATCCAAATCATGGCATTTTATGTGTGGGAGAAGTATGGTTTTCCATTCTTGTCTTGGTGCTCGCTGGCAGTTTGTTACAAAGTACCAGTGTCACTGGCATTGAGCCTGGTGGCAGAAAGGGTTGAAACCTATTAATAAAGAGAAAACATCTTTGGGCTTGCTTTTCATGTTCTGCCACAAAGCAGAAAAGACAAGGTTATAAATCTCAGGGCACAATAGCCTACTTGTTAGCTCAAATGTTGAAAAATATGTGGGTTTATGTGAGTCAAGTCTTAATTCTTAGATTTCTCAGTGGTACTGTACAACTCAGCAACAAAAGTACATTCTGAGTCATTTTCTGTCTGGAGTTTAGAGAATCCCAGTGAAGTTGAAAAAGTCAACACAAATTTGACTGAAAAAAAAATAAAAATAATTAGTCTACGAAAGTATTCCTGTTGTAGTCAAACTGCCTTTTTTTTTTTTTTCTTTTTCATTTGAGTGTTTGAGGAATAAAGCCTACCTCTTGGAATACATTGAAATTGTTGAATGAAAGCAAAAAATTAAAACTGGACTATTTCTGTGATTCCTTTACTACAGGTTAAGTCTAAGACGGTTGCACAATGTGTGGAATACTACTATACCTGGAAGAAAATCTTGCGTTTGGGACGGAAACACAGAACGCGTTTAGAGAAGAAAAGAGATGAATGCTTGGTAAGTCTAAACGAAGATGAAAAAGTTTAACACTTAATAATTTTTGTTTGGAGGAGGAGGTTGAATTCAGTAACATAGGTATCTTCCAATAGAAATTATTCCATAACTCTAAATTATGTTCTGTATGAACATTTTGTGACCTTGGCTACACCAAGATTTGTGTGGCTGGACTGCAACCACATAAAAAGTGCATTATCCAACTGTAGTCCAGGGAAACCTCTGTAAATTAATGCCTGTGCCCATGTGTACTCCTAAAGGCCGCTCTAACATTCCAGTACAAATACCACTTGGGATGTGTTGGTTTGTGGGTTGGGGTTTTTTTGGTTGGTTGTTTTAGGGTTTTGTTAAAGTAACTTGACTACAAGTACGTGGCCTTTCTGATGGCAGGAGGACAGCACTGCATCTGGCATCTGTACATCTTTGGAGCCACAGCTCCATAATACACATGGAGGCTGTCTTGAGCACTGCAGAGAAGCTTTATGTGCTACAGCTTATCCATTAAGGGGTGGTAGCTCCAGTAAGACCAGAAGTCCATTCAGGATGGGAAGAAATACTGATACTAGGAAGCACACTTGACTGAACTACATGCTGTTTCAGAACTCTGTATGTCCCACCATCCAGGGCTGTCTATCTTTGACCATATTGCTAGTGTTCCTTAAATGCACTGTCTATTTTAGACAAGTGGAGAAGAGGAAGTGTTAGAAGAAGATGAGGAGATCGAAGACGACAGAAAGGAAGAAAGGGAAATGCAGAAGTCACCCGACCCACCAGCAATCTCTCTTGTTGGACCCATAGATCTACCTGCCGTTCAGGGTCTTTCACTGTCTTCATCCTCCTTCATCTGTGAAATGCCAAACTGTGGCGCTGTACGTGTGTTGGGTATATTTAAGGGGGAGAGGGTGCTGGTGGTGGTCATATGCGTAAACTAGTGAATTGTGATTTTGACTGCTTTTAATTCCCACCCCACAAAATATAAGCAGTTTGATCTGTACAGAAAACTCAATTCTGATGTACCAGTTAGAAGTACTATATGGCAACAGCTCCAATTAGGTTACACAACTTTAATAACAGGATAGCTCACTGCTTTGTTTTATTGTGACTAACTTCAACTATAGTGGGACACAGCTGAAAGCAAGCACCATTTGAGTGAGTACATAGTGCATATTAGACGTGTACGCTTGTTCTGTTGTGATGTGCATTCAGCACCCCACTTTCTGCAGGTCCAGTGTTTTCTTGTGATTTCTCGGGGTTTATTTTTTCCTCTGTGTGTTGTTTTTTTTTCCCCTCCCCGCCACCGTGCTCCCTGCCAGGTGTTCAGTTCCCGACAAGCGCTGAATGGCCACGCTCGCATTCACGGAGGTACGAACCAGGTGACGAAAACGCGCTCCACCATTCCTGGCACTAAGCAGAAATCTGGTACGCAGAGCGGATACGGCTCCATCAAGAGCTCACCTGCCCACAGCACAACAAGCGGCGAGACCGACCCAACCACAATTTTTCCTTGCAAGGAGTGTGGCAAGTAAGTGTGACTGTCTGCAGTACAGCATCGCCTATTGCCTATTGAGATTCCAGATCAGCAGTGCTGTGAAAAAACTCTGTATTTTGCTCTGTCTTGAAAGAAGTTTTCCCCCTAGATGATACGTTCTCTTACCAAAACTGTCAGAGAGGCTTGCATGACATTCTGGATGCCCCCTGCAGTATTTACTCCTATTTTCCACTTCCCTGCTAGAATATCTACATCTGACATTCCAGCTTCCTGCTTTATCACAGACTTGGATGTGACAGTCGGCAACTTTTTCTGTGTTTCTGTGCTTCAGTTTGTCCAGCCTAATGTGGTCATCCTTCACTTTTTCCCTGTTGTGCAATGGTTGCGAAATTGATAGGGAAAATTAAGATGTGCATAGATACTCAAGTAAGTGTGGGAGCTACAAACTACCTCTGGCAAAATCAGAGTAGGCCATTTTGATACCATCAGGATATATAAATCTGGTAATATGTCCCTGAAATTCGCACCATGGCATTGCAGACTTCACTGACTTCTATTTCAGGACAAGGAAGCAAATGTACTGATAAGTTGTTGAGTCTTTTTTGGCTCATTTCATCAAAAGCAGTGCATTTCAATCTGATTTTTTTTCCTTTAAAATTTAGGGTCTTCTTCAAAATCAAAAGCCGCAATGCTCATATGAAGACTCACAGACAACAAGAAGAACAGCAAAGGCAGAAGGCTCAGAAAGCTGCTGTGGCAGCAGAAATGGCAGCCACTATTGCAAGAACTACTGGGCCAGCTGGGCATAGTTTGATCCCCTTGGATCACATGAGTTTGGTTAAACATGTTGAAAATGTTGGTGACATTGATGATGATGTTGTTCCGGATCTCGGTGATGTCATGGAAGAGAATGAAGTCATGGATACTGACCTTTTACTGGATGATGAAGATCCAGATCTACTGCAGGATGATGCTGAGTTGTAAATAAAGTTGTTTGATAGACAGCTACTGAGCACACCCTGAATGGATCAATCAGGAAACCTGGACTGCTTGTTTATTCCCACTGATTGTAAACTACCTGTTGAAAATTATAATTCTTTTATCCAGGTCTAGAAAACAAAAATCTGCTTTTTTCCCTTTTTTTTTTATTAATTTGTGTTTTGGGGGAAGAAATAAATAATTGGTACAAATATTCTTATAAAGTGTTTTTATCTGAGCTCTTTTTGCTGATAACTTCCAAGGCCACTAATTACAGAAGTTCATGGTTCTGCTATCAGTTCCTACCAGATGGTCCTGGTAGAATCTTTAGTCTTTAACTCTTCCAAGTTTCATTTTACCCCAATTACAAGAATAAATTTCACACACTTCTGATGAAACTTTTTTTTTTTGCCTACATTGGATCATTTCCAGCATCTTCTAGAGAGTAAATGTCATCTCTCTTAAAGATATGATTACATTATTTGTCTTTGTGCTGCCATTTCAAGCAAGATGGAGGGAAAAAAATCTGGTTTAACTGTGAAAGAGTTAGTAATATTGCAGTTCATTTTCAGTTCTGTCTTGGTTACACAGGACATTTTAGACCTTCCATTTTGGCAAGGTTTTGATCTGCTGATTTTAAAATGCCCTAATTCCAAGGATTGAAGAAGGAAAATGATTGTTCCATGGTTCACATCCTCTGACGGGAACACTGAATCAGGAACTCTGCCTTGGTAATCAGATTGCACTGGAAATATTGTCCCGTGACAATAAATCATACTGTGGAATAGCCATCTCGGTGGTTTTAGGGGGAGCATGTGCTTGAGCAGTGCTTGTTCTCTCACCAGGCAAACACAGGGAAGAATTCTTGCCATTGGAAGAGACTGATATGCTTTCAGCACCTAGGTGTAATGTGTCACTCTTGTGCCATTTTCAGTCCTCTTCATTACATCAAATTCAGCTGTTGTTTTTTTATTATAAACATGCTGCAAAGGTGAGTTGATGTTGCTGTTTTATGACCATTTTTCCTCCTTTAGGTTCAGATCTACAGGCTGGACACCTGACACAATTTATATAAATTTAGATTTGGTTCTCTGATTAAACAGGATGTTGAAAGAATTGTACATTGCAGAATAAAACAATTAAGGAAGAAATGGAGTTAGGTTGAGTGGACCTTTAATTACAGAATATGAATGCTGATTGCAGAGCTCTCACAGGCAGCAACACTGATTTTCTTGTGAATTTTGCACAGTAGAGGAGTATTGTTAACTTTATAAAATATTTTATAAGTCTTATTTCAGATCTTCCAGGCTTCAGGTTTGTTTGGGATTTTTTTATGGGTTGGGTTTTATTTTATTGGGTTCTTTTTGCCATATTCCTAATATCTGCACCAGAATCTGAGGGATGGTGAGTCTTATTTTCTACTTGTTATCCTTGTTTAACTATGCAAAATGAGCGTAAATCACGGCACTTTTATAGGAGCCACCAGACCACACAAGTTCAGAACCAGTGGGACCCACTGACAGAGAGAGGTGCCTTCTCTGTCAAAGCCAAATATGTGAAGCCAAATGACCTCAAGTTTCTACTTGAGGTCAAATATTCTGATACTAAAGAACAACCCTTCAGGAGAATGGAAATAACTTCTCCATTTCCGGTTAGTGAGGTTCCTGTGTACGTGGTTGTTTTAGTGTTTTGAGGGGTTTTCCAGAGGTTTTTGCAGTAGGATTTGACCAGTGGGTGGAATTTCACTCCTGTCACATAAGAGATGATGTTCTCAGTCTTTGTACCCCTGAGCTTCAGGAGATCAGGCATCAGCAGCCTTTTGTTTCCCAACCTGCCACTCAGCACATTCCCCAGCAGTTCCTGTCCATGCTGTGACATTTTATTTCAGGGGCCTTATGCAACCCAGGTTTGGCAGACTGGGTGCTCAGCTGTGTATCACCAGTGAGACCCACTGACAGAATATCTCATAGATAGTGCAAGTCTTTGTGGTTTGCAAAGTGGAGGCTTTTGTGAGCATTAAAATGTGTTGGCTTTCAGGAGCCTCTGTTCGAAACAGCCCAGCAGAGTCTACTCTTCCTCTCCCAATCTTGTATCATTTTGAACTTTTAAGGATCTTTGTGAGAAAGGCTCTACACCAGAAGATGGATAGGTTTTCAGGTTCTGGTGGTTAAAAACTGTTTAAGCAAAATGATGATTGAAATCAGAGTTCTGCTTAAAGAATTGAGTGAAATACAGTAGAAACTTGGGGCCTTGATTCTGAAGAGCAGCTCTGTATTAAAGAATCTACAGTGGCACTTTTTTAGTAACAATTGGACAGGACCTGTGCTAAACGTAGTATCTATAAATACATATACATACATATATGCCTGGTTAAGTAACATTAATTGGGTGCTGTTTTATTGTACAGCCAAGAATATAATAGAACGACGATAACCAAAGGAGTTATTCATAAAGGAAAAAAAAAAAAAGAAATGCACATTTCCTAAGCAGTACATGATTTAGGCCTCAAACATTGACTTCGTCACTATTAAGTGTTGCACTGGCTGATGTTAAATGTGCTGTTCTGCCTATTTGTACGTGAGTTGAACATAGTTTTGTTTCAGAAAACTTTTTTCTTGCTGATGGTTGATGATGGAAAACTATTCAATATTGGATCTAGTCCTCTTTGATAAAACCTGTACATACAGAAAACATATTTTATGAGAAAAATCTTATTTTCAATATTTAACTGTTATTTTATTAGAAGATGGTTGTGTAAATATTTTAGGCGCTTTAGTGTAAAAAGCGGACTGTAATTTTAGGTGGCAGAGGAAGTAACAAAATAAAAAAGATATATACATTTGATAGACCTTGTGATCTATGCTGGTTTCAGGTTCCCGTTGTTAGTATTTGACTTGCACACAGCTTAATTTCAGGTTGATCTCACTCTACGCTGCCTGCCTGGTTGAGTGTGTTTAAGGATGGTTTAGCGGCAAAAATTAGTACTTGTTTATTTCCCCACCCCCTTTAAAGATTTGGTACCGATCAGAGGCTGTGTTGTATTATTAATCGCTATTTGTATGTGTAAAAAGAAAGGGGTTTATGTGCCTTTTCCAGTCATTTTTAAATTTCGGTAAAATACACTCGGATGGGTTTTGCTCTAACGGGCTTGTATCCCTTTTTAAAATATTTTTAAGAGCGGAGCGGGGACAAGGTTGAAAACTAGGGTTCGTGTAATTGGTTTTGTTTGGGTTCGGTTTTTTCCAAAGGATTCCTAGAGAACAGGACGGGCAGCGCCTCTGAGGGCACCGGCGGCCGCCGCCGGCGGGAGGGAAGCGCTGAGGGGGAGCCGCTGCTCCGCCGGTGCCGCCCCGAGGCAGCGCTCGGGGGAGGCGGGAACCGGGGTGGGCAGCCGAGCTGAGGGCTCGTACGGCTCCCGCGGCGCCATGCGAGCCCCCAGCTCCCCTCCGCAGCCCCGAGCGCTGCCCCGGCCGGCGCCTCCCGAGCGGGGGAAGGAGGTGCGGGGCGCGGCCGCTCTTCTCCTTCCGGGCGATGCGGGCGGGCCGGGGCGGAGCCAAGATGGCGGCGGGGTGGCTGTGGCGGCGGCTCTGTCAGGTGCGGTGTGGGGCGGGACAGGGGACGCCGCAGCCCCGTCCTCCTCGTCCTTTTCCTCGGCGTCTTCATTCCTGAGGGGAGTGGGAAAAGGGGACGTGGCAAATGCTATCCTTCGGGCTCCGGGAGGGTTGGGGCCGTACAGCATGGGATTGTGTCTCTGCACGCCATCATCGCCTGGCGGGTCCTCAGATCTCTTCCCTGCAGTTCTGTGGTTTTCCCGCAGTTAGTCCGGGTGGAAGGGATAGTGAAGAATAGGTGACTTGGCTTTGGAGGCCATGTGCTAGGCGAATTTCTAGTCTTAAAAGTTTCAAAGCTTGGAAGTTACAACGTAAAATAATAGGAAAGCATTTTGCAGTGACGATGTTTGCTAGTTTGGGCTTAAAAACCGTGGTTGCTTTCTCTCAAGTTGAGAAAATTGGATTTTCTGGAGCCCTAAACTCTCTTCGGTGTATGCAGTGTATTCTGGGCTTGCTTTTTAGGTGTTTCTCTCCCCCTGACACTTCAGAGGCTCTCAGCCAAACAAAATTAAGGCTGTTTTGCACTAGGAGAGGGGTAATTTTGTGTTGTGCAAAGTCTTGGTTCTGTCTTGTTGCAATCTTTGAGTGTCATTTCCACCTTCTGTAATGGCCATTAGCAAGAGCACATCATTAAATCAGACAGTGAAGCTGTTTATGAATTCCTGCCCACTGAATGCCACATCTACCACCTGAGGTATTCCGTGTATCATTTTGTTAAAATTTGCATAGAGCACCTTTAATTTAATGTTACAAAAGCTTTTAACTTAATGCGCATCTGCTTAGTTAGTAACAAAGGGAGATGGCATGTGGTAGGAATAACATGCACAATCATAGAATATTGGAAAGGCTGCAGACCTTAGTGTGTGAGATAGAACTCTACTGCTTCATCAGGTTTTGTTTTATTCGTTTTTATTGCATGAAGACTGAAATTTTTGTATCTAAAACCATATAGCAGAATACACTATGAGTGCATATATATCTTTGCATGCAAATAATAAATCCTTATTACCAGGTCAAGCAGTTATAAGTAAAAGAGTATGTAGCATAGACTGCATACGCACATGCATAAAAAAACCCAAAAAAGATTAAAAATTCCGTTATGGTTACAATTAACAGCCTTATATTTGTCATCTGGGGTCAGATTCTGTGTCATGTACTTGCACAAACAGCTTAAGCCCTGCACTGAATAGTCTTTTATGCTCGTGGCATGTCTGCTTCCTGAAGTGGTGTCAGGTGATTGTTACTGTACTTCATATTGGCATTGAATGGAAGGAAGGCAGCATTCTGACTTCAGGGAGAGAGAATTGAGGTGCAAACGTTAACATAATTTTGTCATTGAATCAAGGCCTGGATTGGAAGGGTCCTTAAGGACCATCTATTTCCGACCCCTGCCATGTTCAGGGCACCTTCTGCTAGATCAGGCTGCTTAGAGCCCCATCCAATCTGGCTTTGAACACTCCCAGGGATGGGGCATCCACAGCTTCTGTGGGCAGCCTGTTCCAGTGCCTCACTACCCTCACAGTCAAGAATTGTGTTCTAATATCTGATCTACCCCGTCCTCTTTCAGTCTGAAGCCGTTCCCCTGTCCTGTCATTATGTGCTCTTGTCCCTCTATTTTATTTGACATCATTAGACAATTACTATCTAATCACTACTTTTAGATAAGGCTCAGGTAGTCTCCAACATTAGAAACTTTCTGAGTGATTATCAACTACAGCGACAAATATTCAGTGCTCCTAAAACTGCCCATTTTGTTATGCACTTAAAGAATGTAACAATAGTGCCTCTGTGAAGATCTGGGTTTGAAAGGATTGCTTAAGGGGAGGCATTTGTACCATAGTCAGCTTTGTAAACAGAAATCTCCCCTGCCTCTTCCTGCAGTCCTCCTCTTTCTTGGAAGCAGCATCTGTAGGATAAATTGCAACTGAGGCAGAATTACTTCAGAAAACAGCTTTGCTCACTGCTGATGTATAATGAATGTTTGATGTGTACTGGAAAAGCTTAGGGACCTGGTAGCATCACAGAGTCAGTTATGCATATCCATGGCAACTGCAGTAAGATTACCTGAAAAAGTGTTAAGTCTGGCTGTTTTCTGATTATTTGATGAGACAGTCACCTATATAACTCTTGGGTGGGGTATCTATCCTCTCTTAAAGCTATGACTCCAGCACACATCAAAAAAGAGCATCAAGGGGAAAGATAAGTAACTGATTTGGCTTCAGCATTCTGCTGCAGCCCTGAAGTTCTGTTAAGCAAGAGTTCCTTCCCCCCCCACCAAGTAATCTATAACTTTGCCAAATTAGAAATAATGGAAGGAAGCTAGAAGCCACATAATGTTCAGAAGGGAACAATTATTCTAGTAGGAAAGATAGTAATGTTACATGATTAACAACTCTATTCCTTCTCTAACAGAAGATCATGTTATCTTTTAAACATGGTTCAGTCACTTGTGAGAAGTATTTCTGTTTAAATGTTCTCTTCAAAAGAACAAGTGTTCAAAATCACAAGGAACCTTTTTCTGAAAGAACAGTAAATTTCCAGTTAAATTCACAGACTATATTTTTGCATTTGTAGGATACTGTTTTCGATTGCATTTTAAAGTCCTGCTTAGGCTTGTCACTTGACAAAACTTATGTATATTGTACCATGAAAGTAAAACTTAAGAGAAAATATTATTGTATACAGAAATGGCATCCAATGCCACAAAAATACATTTTTCTGTTAAAAATACGCTTTGCGATTGCTATTCAGGAGCCTCAGTAGTAAGTGCACACTGTTACTGTGCCCTTAATGTGCTTCTTTTTTTAGATGCTATTGTATACTGAAATACATTTCCATGCTCCTGTTTTCCTGTGTTTTCCAATGGAGCAAACTTCCTAGTTTGTCAAATTAGTGCCTAGGAATGTGCTGTGCTTTGGTGTGCAAAAAAGTAATCTTTAATAAACCTGTATTGACTGGGTGCTTTTGGGTTTGGGGAAAAACCCCCCAACATAACCGATCTGTTTTATGCAGGGATCATCTTTTCCTGTCAGTTATGCAAGCAGAATTATGCAAAAGCAGTATTTGCTTCCGTAAGTGTGACAGCCCCTCCTCCTTCCTCTGCTCCTCCCTACTCCCTGAAAAAAATAAAATTCAACTTTAACAACTTGTTTTATGCTTTCCCCATGACTGTATTTCTAGGAGCTCCAACCTGATGGGAGCACGGCTCGCTGGATCCCATGGTGATACACAGGAGCCTAAGACTAACCCTTTGGTGAGTGTGCTGTAACACAGTATTTTGTATATTATCTTAGTAATAAAGAGGACATCCAGAAAAACTTGAACTCTTTTCTTGCAGCTTTTTGAAGGTCTGTCTTAGTGATGTCAAATTTATCACAGAGAAAGAAATAATTTAGATTATTGGTATTTGAGATCTTCTGGTTGGGGTTTTTTTTTTCCAACAAGATTTCTGTAGCTCACAGTTGCCTCTCAGTAACATTCCCCCTTTTCTGTGCAGCTGTAACTATGAAATACCAACTTTTGGCCATATTCAGTTCAATGCCTGCGGCAGCTTAGCAGCTTTTTGACAGGGGCTTCGGAAACATCTGACAGGCAGTATTAGATCTACAGTGCTGATCCAGCCTTCCTGCTGTGGCTGGTACCTGCTGGATTTCGTCTGCTAAACTGCCTAGGAGTGAACCTGGGAAAACCAGCACTTCTGCACTCATTAAGGCTCTTCCAGTTGATCAGCAAGCCCAGACCGTCAGAAATTGAAGCTCTAACTGAAAGTCATAAACTTGTACTTGTACAAGCATGAAGGATAATACACCTGGGGAAGACTTACAGTGTTTAAAGTAATCTTAGAGCTGACTTAGTAAAGTGAGAATGATGGTTGCTTTCCATAATGTTCTCTTTAATTTCCATACCCAAGCAAACTCTTCATATAAAATACAAGTACTGCTCCAGACTTGCTTCAACAATGAGTTTTGTTCTTGCTGTTGTTAGTGTTGTCCTCCTTATATCTATCTGGCATTCCTTTTTTGGATGAAAAAATTGTACCTAAATGCTCAGAAGTTAGCTATCTCCTCACACTTTGCCTTCCCTGGTAGAGTGAGACCTGTCAGTCAAGGCAATACAGTCAGACTCTGTTAGATAAACTAAAATAAGCAGCTCAACAGGTCATGGGGTGGTTTTGCTCTTTCACAAATGAGGCATGCAGGCTAAGGAAATACACAGTGCATGCATTAATTAAGGAGAACATGGTGTGGTAACTCTTGTCCTTTCTTCAAAAATGCAGGTATCTATTTCAGATGAGCCAGAAACACTGTACAAGAGACTGTCCATTTTAGTTAAAGGCCACGATAAAGCTGTGTTGGACAGCTATGAATATTTTGCAGTGCTTGCAGCTAAAGAACTTGGCATCTCTGTTGAAAAAGTGTAAGTAACTGATCTGTAGAGTGATATGGAGTGAGATGCTTCTTCTGTCATCTACTGTAATTCGGGTCCTCTGCTTAGAAGTTGTTTTTGTTTTTAAGAATGGCTATAATCTGACATTTTTTTGTCAGATTATAGACCTAACACTTCTTTGATGGCAGGACAGTGACAAGAAAGCAGCAGCGGTTCTGCACTCAGCAATGCCATAGTGGAAGTGCTTTTTATCTACGTGAAGGATACTGACAGTACTTTCAGTACTTTCAGCTGCCAGTGCTGTAGCTTCCCTGACCCAATGCTAGTTAATACCTGAGTGTTAACCATGCCCATGTGAGTTAATAACAAACTGTACCAGCATTTCATATTTCCTTGTAGATCTTCTAAATGTCAAGAACAGAGATTTCAGCATAGTCTTTCAGATAAACTTGTATTATCATCCTTTGTATAACATGAAAATTTTTTTCTTTGCTCAGAGACAAACCCCCGAAGACAATAGAACGATTTACACTTCTCAAATCTGTACACATTTACAAGAAGCACAGAGTTCAGTATGAAATGAGAACACATTACATGTGTTTAGAGGTAAGAAAGAAGGAAACAAAATTGTTGTAAGTGCACAATTCAAAGGTATTACTACATGCTAATGCACAAATGAAAATGTTTTGGGGAGGAGAATGCAGGAGAATATTGGAAAACAGCTGACCTAGTTACATAAAACGCAATGTGAGTTATTCTGAATGCACAGCCTACATCATTTTTGGACCAAAAAATTTATTTTGACCATCATCTTAACAGCTGAACGAAGGACTAAAAGAAAGTAAGGTAGAATTGAGGTTACCTTTATGTGCGTTATGCTCTTGGTTTACAAAAATCATTGGGATGAGAGTTTGCTCAGGAAAGGAAGAAGATGAAACTAAATCATTGGCATTGCCAGTCAGTAAGGGTTCTGTTTTCTGTGAATCAGTTTGGTGTTTCTGAGCAGACATACTTTTGTCCTATACAGCATCATGTGGCAAACTAAAACTGCATGTAGGAAATAGAAGAAAGGAAGCATAGACAAACCACCAGCTCTGTGGCTGATGACACAGACATCTGTATGGTTTAGAATGCAGCTGTGGTTGACTTTCTTAGAAGAAAGGTTTACTGCCAGCATCTTGTGGTTCCTGGGTGTCTTGCTGTATATTTGCACAGTGCTTAGCAAAATGGGACTTTAAATCCCCTGACATGAGTGCAGTACAAGTGGCTGCCCGCAGACCATAAGCATTATTTTTGCCTTCCAGGAAAAACTAAAAGATCAGTAATTCAGTGGAACCAGGAGAACTAAAAAATGAGTATTTCAGTGGAACTCCAGAGTTGCTGGATTTGTAACAGGCTTGAACTTTGGGAGTACAGAAAAGCTGGTGATTCTTGCATAATCTGTAATTAATTTTATCCAGTGCCTGCAGTGTTAAGATCCACCACTTCCATCATAATCAGTGCATGTGCTCCCAGGCAGCATGTGCAGTTCTGCAGAGTGAAGTAACTCCTTCGTGCTTGCATGAGGGTTGAGTACAGATGAAATGCTTCTGTTCAGAATTTCATGGAAGCTGGCTTCCTGTAAGATGTTTGGTCCCATAGCAAGGGCTAAAGAAGCTAGGGCAAGTTTTTTTTTACTCTCTTTGAAGTATTATTAATAATAGTTAATTAAAAAATACTCTTTCTGTTTTAGTTAAAATACCTAACAAGCAGTACTGCTGCAGTTTACTTGGAGTACGTGCAACGAAACTTACCTGAAGGGGTTGCCATGGAAGTGAAAAAGGTCAGTTTCCACCCCACATTATTAACTGTCATGAGTCCTGATGCAAGTACCACTAACTACTGAAGTCTTTAGAAAGTCAGCCGAGAAAATGGGTGTAGTTTGATAGGAAAATTTTCCCAAGTATTACATGGTAAAGAAGCTGTATTGCTTGGAAGTGCCACTAGGTGGCATTTTAAATCTGATTCATGTCTCAAACCAGAATAATTAAAGCAAAGTAGTTGGGTGTTAGCTGACTGGTACAGTAAATGGTTGTTTTTCTCTCCTTTTAGACTAAGATAGAGAAAATACCAGAACACATTCAGAAACCTGTTTGGGATACACTACCTCAAGTAGAAGAAACTGAAGTAAAGTCATGAACTGGTACTTGGCTCCATTAGTACTGAAATTCATTGCTCCTATCAACCTCATTTACTGAGACAGTACATTGTTAAATAAAAGTTCTCTTATAAATAAATTATATAAACTCTTGTTTCATCAAGTTATTCTTGCTCACAACTCCAGTACATGTAGACTGAACTGCTGCAAAGTGAAGAAGTTTGACTCTGTTCTGTGCTCAGTGACTTTGGTCATTTGTAATAAGTTTGTACAAAGGTAAAGTTTATTTTACTTATATATGTAAAAGTATGTGTATATATACATAAATATACACTCACCATCTCCTTTTGGTACTAGATGGCTTCTGAATGGTGAAATACTTGCAAATCCACTTCATGTTAGTGTAATGTGTAATATTAGAGATTCCAGATTGTTATCAATTTATTAATTTTGGATAAACTAGTTTGTTGGATAAACTATTTCCCATCTTCTTTTCTCCTACTTATACCACATTTCTCCAGTTTTGCTTCCTGCCACATTTCTTAGCGAGTGCCAAGTGACATTCCAACCATTGCTTTAGGTTTTGTCTCAAGTAATCTTCCTTCCGACTGACCAACTCCTGATTTTCAGTCAGAAAATTTGCAATAAAAACCCAATGCTTCATACCCTTTATAGACATCAGAGTTTGAGCATGCTCTGTTGTGTTCTTAGGAGTCAGACATCCAAAGTTAAATGATCCCTGTCTGAAGTGCCCACTTTTGCATCCATATAGCAAAATGGTCAGGATCAGCAGTTTCGTTTCCTTAAACAAAGGCAATGTATGCCACATGGGATGTTGGGTGCATCACAGCAGAGCTGTGTGCATCACAGGAATGTGCATCACACTCCTGCCTTGCTAGAATTCCAGTTTGGATATGAAAGGAGTGATGTATGGAAAGGGAAGACATGAACTCCTTTCTTTACCTTTCTCTTTGCTACAAGCCAGTGTTGTAGCTTACACATCTTTCTTTTCATTATATCTACGGAAGTGCATACAATATAAATAAATAAGCATTGAACTTTATAAGCTATGTATGACAGTCCATTGTGTAATTTACACCGCCTAAGTAAATTAGGGCAAAATGATTTGAAGCTTTAGCTCTCCATTCATTAATTTGGATAGAAAGGGTGTGATCAACACATTCATTCCAATTAAAAACATACACTAAAATGAAAAAATCTCACAAGGGAAAGGGCAAAACCAGAGGTGGAAAAGCAGGTCTGAAAAGCATGAAAGGGAGTTGCTGTGAGACAAAAGAGTGCAGACAATAAGCCAGCAAGGAGGAATCTGTTCTGCTCAGATTAGTAGAGTTCTCTAAAATAAAGGAAGTGGCTTTTATAAACCATCTGTCTCTGGAATGTCATGCAGATAAAAGTGCTGGAGATACACAGGTAACAGCAGCAGACTTCTGCTGACAGCCTTTAGTTGCGGTTGCTGACAGAATGGGGTCAGCAGAACAGATTTCAAATAATGCAAGCTTTTCTCCTTTCCACTATTATTGCTGGTAGCAGAGATGCTGGTGCATAAGGAATCTGTAAAAAGAACATTGCTGGTGATATGTTACCACGTTAGCAACTAGGAGCTCCAGGGTGATTTTACAAGTTCATTTAAAAAATCTGATTTAAAATTGTCAAGTGGAGAGATCTAATTTAAGAAAGAGATTATCATATAACAGTGGTTACATGATATCCCATGGTCTATGGGATATCAGAGTCAGTGCTGCTTTACTGCCCATGCCTCACCACAGAGAAGCTGAGGTGTTCATTTCCTGGGGAACACATCTTCTAAGATGCACGTCAATGGCACCATAATGTTTTAAGTAGTTTAATCCTAAACACCAAGTACTGCCCAAGTACAATACTCCTTCTCACACAAGGAATGGGGAGGAGGGAGGAAGGAGTTGAACAGAAAGAGAGAAACCATCCCAGGAATATCATTGGCTTCAATGGTTAAATTGAAGTCAGGATGGAGAGAGGAAAAGGGGGTGAGAGTAGACTTCAAGCTACAGGACCAAATCTTGTAAGCTGCTAGAAAAACATTCCCATTCTGCTGAAAAGAATGGTGAATAAGTGGCCACAGAAGCAAGTGGTGGCATTCCGAACATAACAAAATAATGAGATCCATGCATTTTTAATTCATAAGGCAATATTAAAAAGCAGACTGGAACTCCACAAAGTAGTGTGAAATATCATCATAGCCAGAATTTTGGAAAGAGTGTACAAACAACACTGGAGTCCGAGCTACAGGCTTACTGTCACCAAGGTCCTGTAATTTTCCCTTTTTAACACACAAGAATGCAATCCCCAAAGAGTTCCTGAGCTCTCCTGATTCAGCTCTGAACAGATTCCTGCTCTTCCTGCTGTCTGCTAATGCCAACAAAGAAAGTCAACAAGAAACAATTTTGCAACATAAAAATACACGGCCTTTTTCACATTCCTGACAGAAGTGGGATTGATTGGCAATATTTTTCCTCTTACAGAGCGTGGCTGCCAACTTCACCAAAAAACCCTGGTAGTTGGAAATCGTTTATTTTAGTGTCGTTACATAACATGATGGCTTTGACAGAACCTGCCAAGGGAATTTCTACTGCTGGGCACAGCCAACGGCTGCTGCTGTCTGCGTGCTGTGGGGTACTGGGTAAAGCAGGTCGGTGGAATGGTTTGGATTAAGACAATTTCCCCAAGCCAGAGGGGTTTATTGAAGGGACAGACCGTGGGATTAACAACACGCAGGAGTAACTCTTGGAGGCTTCTGCATAACAGAAGTGCAGTTAGTGTGCTTGCTTGCTTCAGTTAAATCCATGGGTGCCCTCAGGTCAAGACAGTCAAGAAGCTACAATCCAAATGCTAAACTGTTTTTCCCTAAAATATTCCATGCCTCCATCCTGTTTGGAATTACCTTGCTCTCACTTTGTTCTTGTACTCCCAGAGGCAAACTGAAACCTATTGTGTGTGCTTTGCACATTACGCCATCATTTATAGTCCCACGTAACTAACGATTAGAGGAGTTTCAGCTAGATAATACAAAAACACGGGGATAAAAGGAATATAAAGAACTTTAACGCGAAGAACTGAAAATGAATTTACTTTATTTGACACAAATTTATGGTTGTTTCTGAAAAACTGTCTCCATACGCAGTAAAGAACGCTTAAGCAGCGCTCAGTAAGACGTGTCAGAAGAGTCAGAATTTATTGGGGTTGCATTTGGACCTTTTGAGTGCCTGTTTTATAACAATGCAGTCGGGACATGAAGGATTTGTGTTGCGTCTCTTTTTTCCTGATGGTAGAGGTTTTCCCAGAAGATGTGTAGCTTTTAGCAAGGCCCTGCAGATCACGGGTCAGCTGGAGAAGGAGCTGCAGCTCCGGCAGTGTCTAAGGCGCTCCCCCAGCCCGAGAGCAGCGCCGGGCTGCGGTGCCCGCCCCGCTGCCAGCACGCTGCTCGCCGGCCTCAGCGCGGCTCCGGCAGCGGAAACGCGTCACGGCCCGCACCAAGCTCGGGGCCGCGGGCCGCGGCTTCGGGACGGGGTTGAATTTGGACACAGCCTGGGACAAGAGTTCCGTGCCGGTGTTTTGTGTTCCCCAGCGCGGTTCGCAGGCACAAACACGCGCCCGGCCCCGGCACGGCCCGCTGGNCCCGTTCTATGACAAGTGAGTGCCGGGCCGGGCGGGGCCGCCCGTTCCCCGCGGTTCGGGCCGGGGCTGCGGGGCCCGGAGCCCCGCTCAGCCCGGGGCCGGCCCCGGCGGCGGCCGCTCCCCCTCACGCTTCCCCGGGGCTCCCGAGGGAAGGAGGGGAGTTGCGCGGCCCACTGCCGCTCCTGAGCCAGGAATCTCGAGAGCCGAACGGAGAGCGGGAAATCTCGGCTCGGATTTTCTTGCCACAAATGTAAACTTGTGGTGCGGCCCGGAGGCTGCCACGGGGAGCGGAGCAGCTGAGGAGTGCGAGGTGGGCTCCCATTTCGATACCAGGCCGGTCTCTTGCCTTGTCAGGGTTCCAGCTTTCCCACTGTTTACTCCGTGCTCTTTTCTGATCTCGGGAAGGATATGGAAATAGAGCAGCGAAGATCTGTGTGACAGGAGCCATTCCTTCCTCGGCGGGATGCCAGTCTGTCAAAATGACCGCATTCCTTTTGTACCCCCGTGTAAGCTTCTGAGGGAAGAGCCGCTTAGTCCAGATGCTGTGTGATCTGTGGTGCTGCTGGAAAGCCTTTAGGAGCAGACACACAGTGTCTGCTGTTTGTGTGTCCCGTGGGACACTCCTGGCCTGTGTGGATTGGGGTGGAAGGCCTGCTGGAGGGAATGTCCTGTGTCACCCCGTACAGTGATGCTCGGTCCCACGCAAGACTCTGCATCTTTTTGAAGGAATTGAGGTTAGCCTAAGCCCAGCTTTCACAGTGACTTCTTTGAAGAATTGCAGTCCCAACACTGTTTAATTAATGCTAATTTTCCTTTGGTTTGTGTCTTTTTCCCGCTTCAGATATCAATATTTAGCGCTAGAAGTAGTCTCTGTCTGTGGTTAACTTTGTTAAAAACTACCCTTGTAGCTAGATTCTTTTAATTCCTTTTGAGACCTCATCTTCTGTTTAACACTGGATTTTACTTCAGAATTTTTATTGATCAGTTGGAATGCCTGAGCACTTAGGCTTCATGTACAGAGGGTCGCATCACCTGAGAGGGTGACCCTTAAGGGTAAATGCCCAGTCTTTTTTCTTAGGGAGACATGTGTGATGGTTTTGTTTTAAGCTTTCTTTTAACTTCTTTAAACTTGCATAACTGATCAATTCACTCTTCCCCTCATTTCTTTCATTCTGTGTGTAACATCATTGGCAGAGTAAGGTATTTTTGTGCTTTCTTTTCAGGGTTTCTGGAAGACCAGAAGCAACTCAAATATGTGAACTGGTAATGTGTTTTTATTCCTTCCTTACTTTTATCTTTTTGTAGTTCAGTGAAGTGAAAATCTTAGCATTTCATGTTTCCAGCTTATTCAGGCTGATTAAGTTGTTCCACTTGAAAAAACAGTATTTAGGAGAAAAAGATTAATGTGATTTTTGTGTGGCTCTGAATTGTTCTCTGTAATGTCTAACTCAAAACTGTAATACCGTCAGAGGGCAGAAGCAGCAGGAAATAACAGCAGTTCTTAACTTTGTTGTGTATTACTTAGTCACAGCGAAAATTAGATCATGCTGGAAGTTGTTTTAATAATGTTGATAAACTTAGTGGTGCATGAGTTAGGAGACTTTGTTCTCTGCTGAACAAAGAAATACGTTAATACTCGTTCTTCTTCTTCAGATTGCCAATGCTTTATTTTCCTTTCAGTTAGGATTTGGTAACCTCCTTTATCATCAGATTAATAAAAGACTTCAGAGTTTTAATTTGGAAAAATTAATTACTCTGTTTCATTTGTTTCCTTTCACAATTTTGTGCATTAATATAGTAGTTACTGACTTTTTTCCTTTTTGGGCTAAAAGAACCTAAGAAAGGAATAAACGGTGTTGAGTTGATACTCATGGTTTCACTATAGTTTTGGCTATGATCTGGACATTGGTTTGTGCAAGCCCAGGACAGAACTGGCTCAAGTCTGGCTTGCTCAAAGTAGAGCTGTACAGCTGAACCAAACCTGACCAACTCCCCAGGGAACCACTGTCCACTGACAGCGATTTCACTCACCTTCTTGAAAGCCAGAAGCATTTCCAACGTGCTCTGTCCCTTGCATGGGTGCCCTTCTACAGTTTTCGATCTGTGTCTGGCTTTCTTAGAAGAATCTGGTGCTGGTTCAGTAAATGCCTTGTCTGTGGAGATCAAATGTCCTCACTCAGCTGAGACTGAAAGCACTGGGTTTTGTGATGCTCCAAGTCAAATTGGTGCAGGAAGAGACACTTCAGTCTGTCTCCCAAGATCCGCTCAAAATCTAAATGGAGGTGTCCAGCATAATTATTAGCATAAAATGGTGGGTTTTGAAAAATTCCCTTGCATCTATGAGAGGGGAAACATAATAGTGCAAGTAGAGGTAAGGGTATTTGCCTGCTGCTTTATAGCCTGTTACTGTTGTTGCTGTTTACACTTGTGGTTTTCTTTCCAGTCTGAGGATTCTGATAAATCGAGTGCAGAAAGCGATTCGGAGGCTGAAGTTGAACAGGTCTCTGGGTATCATAAGCTCCTGGCTACCCTGAAGACCTCGCCTGAGTCTGAGAGTGAGGAAGAGGAAGATGAAAGTGAATCAGAAGAAGCTGAGGAAAGTGAAGCAGAAATGGGCAGTGAAGGGTCCCGGGAGACTGGAGAAGGAGAGGGAGGTGAAGAAGATAAGAATGATGTTCCAGAGGAGAAAGAAGGTAGTTTGTCTTTTCCCATGCTTCTTTGGTAAATGTTGTTTGATTAATGTATGTTTTTAGCCAGGACCCTGGTGTAGACTGGCTTGTTGGCCGGGTGCTCTTCTGCCTTGGAGACTCCGTTGCTCCATTGGCTCTGTGTGGGTGGGAGCAGCAGCTGCTGAAGGATTCAGCAGGGGAAAGGGTAGCTGTGCTCATTTTCCGCCAGACAGCCTGCTGCTGCTTCCTCAGCTGTTGTTTGTGCGGCAGCACAGAGGAAATCCACATGGAGCAGCAGACCAGGGGTTCTCACCCACTCATGGGAGACGCAAGCTGTTCTCTCGAGCAGCATCTGGCTTGGCTGTGCCACCAAGAGGAGGGAAAGGTTTGCCTCACAGCATGGGAAAGAATATGGAAATTGGAAGGAAACCTCCGCCTTTATGGTGAGGTATCCTCATTCATGAAGTCTGCAAAGAAATGGTGGGAGAGAGGAGGCAACCTTTAATCATTTCCAGTTATTTGGGGTCCTTGGAAACTAAAAGTTAAATTCCCCAAACAGGTTGCTTCTTTAATTTTGTTTGGGGGACCACATTTTTGTGTTGTGTAACATTTGGCATGCCAGCCAAAAGTCATCTTTGTGGTAGAATACAAAGCCTGCTTTTATCTTTTTTGATAGAGTTTTGGCAGAAAAAAATCAGTAACTCAAAGGGAACAACATCTACACACAGTAACTTTTCCAGGAGAAAATAACCTGTTTCTTTCTAACAATTGACAGCTACAGACACAGCAGAGCAGATGCTCAGCCAGGAGCAGGCTGATGGCACAGATACCTCTTATGACCCACGTCATGGAGTAATTGAGGAGTTTACTGATGTGAAACACGAATCTGAGTTTAGCTTGGAAACCAATTTCATGGAAGAGGAGAGTGGAGATTGCAATGCAGATAGGAAAGACAGCAGTTCTTCACAAGCTCTTCCAGAAGGTAAAAGACTGTGTTTGTGTTTAAGGGTCTGCCTTTAGAGGCATATCCCTAAACATGTTTAAATTGTCCAACGCCCTAGCGATAGGCTGTACAGCTTCTAAGTTCTTCCACTACATTATTCATGGTCCTGCCCACATGTCAGCTGGTTACATAAGGGGCCCTGAACACTAATGCAGCTGTGTGGCTGAACCATTTGTTCTCTGTAGCCCCTGGGTACTGGGATTCCTGTGGGGTTTCTGCTATGACTGGTAAAGCTTGAAGTATCAAGAACTAGAAAAGTGTGTGGAGGGTGTTATCCTGTTCTGCTGCTTTCATAGTAGTTTTAAAAGCCACTGTAATACAAAGAGCTCTGCAAGCCTGCACTTGACTAGGGAAGATATTCTTGGCACAAACAGCACAGGAGATAATCACAAAACTGACCTGTGAGGGCATCCTTCACATCTCAGCGGAGTTAGAGGTCAGATTCTGAGAAGCTTGGAGCAGCCACAGTAATTTAGACAAATGCTCAGCGCTCTCAGAATTTTGAAGGTTATGCAGAGGAGTCTGACTGCACCAGAATCAGGAGAGTCGGAAGCATCAGCAGAGCACATGTAGTGTCTTTCAAGGGTGTATCCCAGAATCTCAGTGCACTGGTGGATGCGTCTGAAGCTCCGGTGTTGGAGTTGTCCCACCATATGTAACAAAATAACTGTGTCGCAGGGGTGTACGATCCTTCAGCATCATGGCACACGCTGGCACTTGCACAGCTTCTGCTCATATTTAATGCTCTGTGCCTTTAATATCAGATGGCATAGTTTGAGAGAGAGAAATTTGTTTGTAGCATCCCTAGTGATGCTGGCTTGTCATCTTGGAGCAGCAGCTGACATCAGATCTGGGAGGCAGCCTGGCTGATACATGAAATGAGTGGAAGCATCAAAGGGCCGTGTGATAGAAAAAACAGCTCGTTCTTGTTACCATGAGAATATGACTTAGGCTGTTGGCATTGCATTTTAATGAGAGCAGTAGCTCTCCAACTGCATGCTAAGTATCCTAACAGCCTTGTTCCACCTGTAAATGATGCACTTCTTCTCAGTGGGTTCTTGTAGCTTGGAAGTGTCTTTATATCTATTGCAGAAAATGAATCAACTAAGATAGTGGAAAAGGGATGAATTTCTACTCTGGTCCCGGGGTCACTATAATTCCTGAAAATGCATCCCATTACTCCCTCTACTTTATTGAGAAAATGCTGGAATCAGTAAAACTCAACTGATGAGAGACCCTGCAGTACAATTAAATGATATCCAGTTAATTTGCATTTCTGTAAAGATTTTCTCAATTTCTTTTCAGTGTCATGATCAGTAAATGTCTTGACTTTTGCCTGGGTAACTTCTGTGTGGGCTGGATATTTGCTGGCAAGCACCAGTGTTCCCTATTTAGTTTTCTTTATGCAGCAAATGCTGCTGTGCTGCAAGCAGGATACAGGGCTTGACTTTCAAAATTAACTTTGTATGTGACTTTGTGCGTGCCAGTGTCTTTGAGTATAATATGATTTAACAGTTCTTTGCCTCTCCTCTCCTTTCCAAAAAGAAGTACTGATTAGATAAATCAGACTTTTTCTCACTGCAGGCAATTTTTGTCCTCCTTCTCCGAAACTCGCCTTATATTTCTCTGTTTTATTACAAACTGTGTTCATATCACTGGCCAAAGCCCTGGGCAGAACTGTTTGTAAGTTAGGAAGGTTAGCAAGTCCACTTGGGACTTTACTATTGACAGCCTTTTTCACCTGCAAGCAGTGGACGTGTCAGAGCTTAAGGCAAAAAATTGCCACTGTTTTCTACTACATATTGTTTTTCTGTCTAACATTTGATTAGTGCTCGAAAATTCTAGTACTTCCATAAGTGCTTCTTTTTCTTTTTCAAAAGCAATCTGTCAAATCTGTTCTCTCTGTTCTTTGCAGAGAGAATTTGACATCCTTTCTCTCATCTCCAAGTGCTTTGAAATAACTAGTTTTAATTGTGGTGTTGGCCAGCATTGAAACTGTTCATCTCATTTGCAAATCCTTTCTGCAACTTGATTCTACTATTAGCTGCAATAGTTCTCAGGCTATTTTTTTGTTGTTACTGCTAATAGATCCATTTAAGCAGCACATGGACAAAGAACTTGAAGAGAAGGAAATAGAGAAAATGTCTACACTTCCTAAAACTTCAAGTCAAAGCCAGGTAATAATGTTCTGTAGTCATCCAGCATTCCTAAAGATGCCTGGATTAAAATAATCCTTTTTTTATACCGGTGAAGTAGATCATAATTGTTATTATTAGCTGCTGGCACTAGAATTACTGAGATTTCATCACTGTGTTGTTGTTGGACTGTTTTCTTCTTCAGATACTGCTGAGCAAGAGTTGAAATGTGAAGTCTGCAGTTCTGGAGGCATATGATGACACATCTAAAACACATAGCTTTAGAGTTTGAGCTGTAGTCCCAAAACCTTGACAAGGGGTGGAAACAGGGCTTGTTTCTGAGTGTTGACAGCACAATGCCAGGGATGTGCTCTGCAGCTGAACTTCTGAAGTGACCATGTATACTTTTAAAAGTACTTGTGATGCACTTTCACATTCTTGCTTCAGGATGGCTCTGTCCCTGTAACCATTTACGAGCCAGTAAAGGGGAATTTATTACTTATATTACTTTATTACTTAATTCTGGCAATAATATGTGAATTACAGTACCAGAAAACCACCTCATTGCTTGACAGAGAATATTGATTTTCAAAATACTCATTTTTAGACAAACCTTTGCTTCATAACTTTTCCACATCTGATTTTGTTTTGGAGAGTTGCCTCCCATTCTGGTCAGCCATATGCTGGGTGACATTCATTGGAAGATATCCAATGGTTAGTTAGTCAGAGAGAAAGCTGTGATTTTTTTTTTCTTTTTTGAAATTTAATTTACTTTTTTGGCACGTCATGGCCAAAATTACCAGTGCCACCTGAAGCAATCCATGATATATCTTTGCTTAAATTGATGTAGCTACTTTACGGGGACAGTTGGGGACAACTTGCATGGCAGAAGGCTTAACGTTTAGAGTTTTCCCCTACTACACTGATAGCTGTTCAAAATCAGACAGACACCCAACAAGACTGCATTTAACAACTGAATCACAGCTTCTGGGATTAGCCCCTAGTGGGTTTATTTTCTTCTTTGATCAAAGTACATACCTTAGTGGGACCAATTGCTAAGCACAGTTGGACTCCAGGGTTTTCATCTTGTCCCTGGTTTGAGCCACTGATTTGCTGGGTGGGTTAGGCAGAAAATTCCTCAGTTTCCTGTGTCGTGGGAGCAGTTACAGGCACATCATTGCAAAATCCATCCAGATCTACTGAGCTGAAATTTAATGTTATTTATCCTGACAGACTCTAAAAGGGATTGCAAATTGAAAAAAAGGTTTCCATTTGTATTATGAAAAGATGATTTCCTTAATTTCATGAACTTGATTAAAGTTGATATCACTAGCTGTAGTGATATGCTTTCAAGTGTGCAAGGTTTGGTACATGTGACTCCTCAGTGTTGTTGGCTTCTTTTTTTTTTCAGTGGCCAAGGCTGGGTCAACTAATTTTTTCTTCCACTTTGGAGAAACATAAAACTTTGAAAGCAGACAAAGAAGTTGATGTGAAACAGCTTCATCTCCACAAGCCTTTGGAATCTACTTGGCCAAAAGTGAATAAACAATTTCTGTCTGCAGTGGACAAACCAACTGATTCGTCTTTTACCCCCCTACAAAGAGAACTCTTCTGTATCATGAATTCGTACCGGGACTTGTTCTATCCAGAAAGAAATGCCTTAACAAATGGAGAAGAGATCCGGCATGCTTACTGCCTGCACGCCTTGAACCATGTCCTCAAGGCCAATGCCCAGGTGCTCAGCAACAATGCCAAACGGAGGGATCGAAAGCCAGGGACTGACACTGATGACCACAGGGATCAGGGGCTCACCAGGCCCAAGGTAAGAGAGCTCTGATTCCCTGATCCCCACCCTGGCCACCTGCTCAGGCTGTACAAACAGCCTGGTAGTCTATCCACAAGTGTTTCTGTAGCTGCTCTCTCAGGGGATGTGTTCCTGGGCATATGCTTTTCTACATCTCTTTATCGTGCCTGGAAGTTGTCCTCCATGTCCAGGGAGAGTGCCATGTGAGAAGCAGTGAGCTCGGAGTTGTTACCCAGCCTGGTTCTGTGCCAAGCCACGAGTTTGACTTACCTCTTTTTTTGTCCCCCATCACCACAGACTGACAAGTTTTCCTGCTTCTATATTTAAATATGCCAGTGCAGACAGGTGCCTTCACATCAATCTTCAGTATCAGTGCAGGTAGTGTAGGCTGTCACTCAATGTGGGATGTGCCAGAAATTCTTTTGTCCTTAGGCACTTGTAAGGACTTGCCTGCACGGAAGTATCTTTCTGTACCTGGGAGTACCTCAGGGAATCCCAGCCCCACTGTCAAGGCCACCTGTTGTACTTGGGGGAGTGGGCCCCAAACCAATCCTGCTTGGATTCACAGCATCCTGTAGTTGGTAACCAGGTGGATTCAGCTATGGCAGCCTGTCACCCGTGTGCCCGCTGCCTGTTGAACAGTTCCAGAGTTGGGTTTCAGTGTTTGCTGCATGCCTGGCAAATCTTTGGTTTCTGTGTTGATTCCCCCATTAGCCATTTATATTTTGGAGTTCTGTGCAGAGACTATTGTCGCCCATCCAGGAGTCAGCCTTTGACCCTGTCCCTGTGTCACAGGAGCTCTTGCTTGCCTGGGGGTTAGGGAGGACAGGAGAATGTGCCTAATTTTCAGTTCCCCTGTACTGGTAGCTGAGTGAGCTGGGGAACCAGGCTGGCCACGACCAGTTCCAGAGCACTGCATCCCAGTGCATCTTTCTCCCTGCTGCTTGTCAGAATGCTTTTGTTTGGTTGTTGATCACGGGGGCAGATCCAAGCCGAAAGTTTTATTGACGTACACTTAAGAGCGAGTGTTTGTATTTTATGGGTTATTCTCTTGTACCTGTTGATCTGCACAGGTACTGATGATAGTGCCCTTCAGGGAATGTGCTCTGCGGATTGTGCATATTCTCATCAGTCTCCTCGAAGTGAATGACAAGAAAAAAATAGATGTAAGCAATAAAAAGCGCTTCAAAGGGGAGTATGGCTCTGACCCAGAAGAGAAGCCCCCCAACCTGAAAAGACCTGAAGATTATGAAGCTGTCTTTGCTGGAAACATTGATGACCACTTCAGAATTGGTAATGACCTACTGAACAGATGATTTTTAGCTTGTACAGAACTGCTAAGTAACAAATTTTTCCCAAATGCCTAAGAACTATCAGTGCTGGAAGTTCTGGTGAGACTCTAGGCTGTGTGGTATTCCTGCTGGTTTTGCTCTGGCAACCTGGATTTTTTTCTGAAAATCTTTCTTGCCTTGCCAGAGCTTAAAAAGGAAGAGAAAATAGAGAAGTAATTATTTTCACATCAAGTTCAGAATCATTTAAAATGCAATGAGAGCTTTATTCTAGCAGGACTGCCCACACCTCATTTTGAAGATAGCCTTGATTATGCAGCAAAATCTTTTCATGTTACAAAAAAGAAAATCTTTTGGGTTTAATGAGCCTGTTCACAATGTCTCATGTTATGGTTGGTGCAAAATTAAAGCTCAATACTGAGCAAAGCAGTTTTCTGCTGTGCTTCCCATGGTTTTCATGGAAGCAAATAGGTAGCCAACAAGTAGGAGTGTTGGACAAGCAGAAAATGTGAGACTGTTTCATAATATTGTAATGTTATGCTGTTTAGTAACTCAGTATGCAGAGAACTAGCTAGTGGCTTGGTTCCTGGAGCTGCTAAGATGAGAAGGCAGTTTTTCTAAATTAACTTGACAGATCAGAGGCTTTTGAAATACTGCACCTTGAAGATAAATTAGCACCCCAAGAAATGTAATGATGCAGTGGAAGATGTGAGCAGGTCGCACTCAGTCTTTCTTCCTTCCCCAGTGAATATCTCTCAGGCTGAGAGCATCTTACTTTCAGTAGCATAATAATTTTCCTTTTAGTCCTCTCCCATACCACACTCTGCTTGTTCCACTTACTAAGTGTTAAGAAATGATTGAAGAAACTTTCAGTGCTGTTAACTTGCAGAAGCAAATTATAGAAGCAGAATAATTTCTCTTTCTTACTGTGCTGCACACCCTGTTACTTCTGCACAAAGATCTAATTTAAAGCACATTTGTTATGCCTTACTGCAACCACCACTCTTTCACATTTTTAAACAGAAAAAAGGCTTGATGTCTCTAAACTGTATATATGCTGTGACAAGTGATATCTTCTTCCAGGAAATTCAACCAATTGAACCTTTCTTTTTCTCTTTTCTTTTTCCATTTTTATCCTTGGGTTGAAATAGACAGCAGGAGGGGTCCCTACTGCTGTCTCTAAAATTCTTGGAAGGGCCTTCAGCTATACCTGTGCTATCTGCCTTCACATTGTCAGGGAGAGAGGTTGGAGAGACTTTGTTGGGCAGATTGAAGGGGGTGGTTTGGATGTGGTCTGGACTAGCTGCATTTTTAAGACCAGAAGACTGTGGGTTCTAGAAACACTGCCATGTAGTTATGACACCAACTCGTTTGATTCCTTCCCTTTCGTGTCTATAACATGAGAGGTGATGCATAAGCTGGTTCAGAATGTTCCCTACGACACGTGGTGTGAGAAGCAGTGTAGGTGCAAGACTTTAGTCACTGTAACGGGAAGAACCTTGTCCTTTGTGGTTTAGTAGCAAATCTTTCAGCCCTGTGAATAAAGGCAGTTGATAGTCAAGAGATCCACCCCGAATCTTTCATGACAGATAAAAGTAGCAGTTATTATAATACCCAAAGACAGAGACCAAAGTTCAGGATTCAGGGAGAGAGGAGTAGTTAATCATTTCTGCTTTTTTTTTTTTCTTAAATTGTTCAATCTCCTCATTCCCCTGTTCAGCAGAAAATCAGAAACAATATGTTTCAGTTAAAAATTTTCATTCAGATTATAAAAAAATCTTTATACAGAAATGCTTTGCCAAGCTACATGAAAATTTTCCAAATGCTTGTCAAATGGGGGTAGGGTGGGTAGGTGTTTTTTGGGGAAAGGAGAGATTCAGACAGATTGGTTGTGTCCAGCTAATATTCATGAGTGTGGGGAGAGGAAATGGGGGAAATTACTGTTCCAGTGCCTCCTGGAAGAATGTTGTTGATAATTGATGTTAACTAAGAAGTTGCTGTTGGTATTGTTGGACAGGGGTTGCAATCCTGCAGAGGAGCATGAGACTCTATGCACCCTTCTACTCTTCAGACATCATCATTGCCTCTCCCCTGGGCATCAGGACTGTCATTGGTGCAGAGGGGGAGAAGAAGAGAGACTTCGATTTTCTGTCGTCAATAGAAATCCTCATAATTGATCAAGCAGACATTTACCTGATGCAGAACTGGGAACACGTTCTGGTGAGCTTTCCATACATGTATTCATTTTTGTGCTGTGTCTTGCTGGTCTAATGTTACTCAGTTTTGGCAGTGAACAGTGTTGCTGTTTTTTACTGACTTGATTACTTGATACTTTACTTGATTCTAGACATGGATGTTAATTTCTTTTCCTTCCTCCACCCTGATATTTTCCTTATACTAAAGATATTCTTTCTGCAGATTTTGGGTAATATTCAGGACATGCTCTCTCTAAAACTTAGTTTGGTGCTTTAGTAGTATATTTCATCAGAGGTGTTTTTTGGACAGTTTTAATTACCTTGCATCATGAGAATGATGATTCCTTTAATCACATCTGGGAGAAATTATGCCAGCTGTCTGCCCGGTGTCATAGTCAGATTGCAGCCATGTGAGGAGTCTGTGCAGCCTGATTCAGGTTCCCCCAGAAAGCAAGAGGAGCTGGTGCATGTCTCCACTGACTGCAGACCTACTAAGCATTAGTCATGTCCAGAGTTCACAGCATGAAGGGTTTCCTGTACATTTAATGCAAATAGAGCTCTTGGTTTGTGGCTAGTCTGCAGCAGTACCCCTGCTTTTTGGCTTTTGGTTAATAGAAGTTTTCAGGATTNGATGTGTCTCCCTCTGTCTGTGCAGCACCTGATGAAGCACATTAACCTGCTGCCTCTGGATTCCCACGGGGTGGACTTTTCCCGAGTGCGAATGCTGAATCTCAACAACTGGTCCAAGTACTACCGGCAGACACTGCTGTTCAGTGCCCTGCAGGACCCCCAGATTAACTCTGTCTTCAACAAGCGCTGCTTCAATTATGTTGGGCAGGTGAGGAGCTGGAATGCTGATGTGGAAGGGAGGGGAGAGAAAGAGAAAACCCAACATGCGGAAAAATTCTGTAACTCAGTTGCTGAAAGACTGTGTGTGCCTATCATTTCCCTCGCCCAAATGTTTCAGTCTGAATCTCCATGACATTACATACTGTGCCAGAGGCATGAAGAACTGCTCCTCATGCAGTGATGCTTATTTGATACTTTTCTTTCATTGTAGCTGCTGTTTAATGTCAGAAATCGGATTTTGTTTTTTTTTAATTTGACAGACTCAAGTTATTTTGTTCTGCTTATTTTGTTGTTAAATAGAGAGTTCATCTGCTTCCTTGTTTTTATCTCCTACTGTGTAAGATGCATGAACTGTCAGTATTTCAAAAGAATCAGGAAAAGTAAAAACTTCAGGAGACCATCTCAAGTATATGGGATTCAGGATATAAGCGGTCATCGTGTATTTAACAGACCTGGTTTGTCTGTCATGACTGTGGTTTTGTATTGGAAGTTTCTTAAAAGCAGCCTTGTGCTGTCAGATGTGAGCTGCAGAAAGCTGACTGCAGCGTGCCTGCCTTTGGAATCTGCTTCCCTAAACATCCTGCTTCCTTCTCACAGGTGGCCGTCCGCAACGTGCCGCTCACTGGCTCCATCAGCCACGTTGTGGTCCAGCTTCCTCATGTTTTTCGGAGATTAGAAGCTGACAGCGTAGCTTCTGTGATAGATGCAAGGTACTGTGTGTCTCAGGCTGTTTTGCTGTCCCTAATGACTGCAATTCCCGATTTAGTGGAGCATACTGCAGAGCACACTGTGGGTTCACCACAGAGGTACATCTTTGTTAGTCCTCAGGCAGGGCTCTGCACAGGTGGAGGAGAATACTGGCCTTCTCCTTGCCGAAGGCATTGGAGAATACAGTCTGGGGAAGTAATACCAATCTCTACCATAATTATGTGGTACTGGTTAAGCTTTTTTACCTTCTACACATGTAGAAATCCTGTGAAGTTAAAAGAAGGAAAAATATAGTGAAAATCTTTGGCAGCCTGTTGTTTGATGATATTCCTGTCTGAGCTCATATTGGTATTAGAAAGCTGAAGTTTAA
>VYZR01003665.1:3695-18600 GCA_013400675.1 Oxylabes madagascariensis | reverse complement strand
TTGGAAGTTTCTTAAAAGCAGCCTTGTGCTGTCAGATGTGAGCTGCAGAAAGCTGACTGCAGCGTGCCTGCCTTTGGAATCTGCTTCCCTAAACATCCTGCTTCCTTCTCACAGGTGGCCGTCCGCAACGTGCCGCTCACTGGCTCCATCAGCCACGTTGTGGTCCAGCTTCCTCATGTTTTTCGGAGATTAGAAGCTGACAGCGTAGCTTCTGTGATAGATGCAAGGTACTGTGTGTCTCAGGCTGTTTTGCTGTCCCTAATGACTGCAATTCCCGATTTAGTGGAGCATACTGCAGAGCACACTGTGGGTTCACCACAGAGGTACATCTTTGTTAGTCCTCAGGCAGGGCTCTGCACAGGTGGAGGAGAATACTGGCCTTCTCCTTGCCGAAGGCATTGGAGAATACAGTCTGGGGAAGTAATACCAATCTCTACCATAATTATGTGGTACTGGTTAAGCTTTTTTACCTTCTACACATGTAGAAATCCTGTGAAGTTAAAAGAAGGAAAAATATAGTGAAAATCTTTGGCAGCCTGTTGTTTGATGATATTCCTGTCTGAGCTCATATTGGTATTAGAAAGCTGAAGTTTAACTCTGGTTAAAATGTATCTGTTTTTTTTAACTGAGGTTTCAGTTTTTCGTGGACAAAGTTCTGCCCGAGTACCGCGACGCCATCATGTCCCACACGCTCATTTACGTCCCGTCCTACTTCGACTACGTGCGCCTTCGGAACTACTTCAAGAAAGAGGACCTGAACTTCACTCACATCTGTGAATACACGAAAAAGGCTGCTGTCTGCAGAGCAAGGCGCTTCTTTATCAAGGGAGAGAAGCAGTTTTTGTTGTTCACTGAGCGTTTCCACTTCTACAAAAGGTGAGTTGTGGACTGAGTTTTCCCTCTGAGTTGCGTGTGTGCTGTTCTGAAGGTAGAGTCTGACCTTAGTCATAGATGGGCTGTGCTGCTTTTTGAATCTGTTGGATCCCTCTGAGGACTTCTTTGACTGAAGTAAGAGGTATTAAGTTTACTTTCAAGTTTTTGCCTGTTGTCAGCAGTCCCTTTGCAGAGACTTTAATATTTTGTTATGAGCAAAGCTTTGTTCAGGAAGGTGAGTGCTGCCAAGTTCCAGTGATGTCAGGACAGGATGATACAGCCTGCAAATGGGATTCATTGGGCCTTTTATTTGTGTTCATCTGTGCCACAGTAATTGTATAAAATTTTGGAAGGAGTATATAATTGAGTCAATAATGCAATACAGCAAGCTGAGGTCACTTGGAAAATTTGCTACATCCTGACTGGAGCTTTTTTACAAGTTCCTAATGGAACAGGATTTTTTTCTGTTTTGGCAAATATGAAAAGGCTTGGTCTGATCAGGCTTCACTGTATTAAAATCCAAGCTGAAGAGGCTGACCATAAATTGGTGGTGGTTGATACTTTAGAGGAAGTCCTTGTGCCTGGCAGTGTGAGATTTTCCCCCTAAATTCCACTTCTCTGTTTAGTCTTCAGTCTGTGACACAGGGTTTGTAAAGTTGAGCAACAGCTGATGTGCATTGAGGTTGATGGAAATTGGAAGACTTGAGAGAGGATTGATATTTTAACATGCATATTTTCTAAAATTTGCCTCAAATTTTTTTGGTTTTTGTTTTTTCTGCTACAGGTATACAATAAAAGGCATTAGGAACCTCATTTTCTATGAGTTACCAACATACTCCCACTTCTACAGTGAGATTTGTAACATGCTGAAGGCCACAGACAATGGAGTGGATGCTACTTGGACTTGTACTGTGCTCTACTCCAAGTACGATGCTCAGAAATTGGCTGCAGTGGTTGGCATAGACCGCACAGCTCAAATGCTACAGTCCAAGAAGAATGTGCACCTCTTTGTTACAGGAGAAAATGATTAAGTGACTCTACAGATTGGATGGACCTGCATTGTACTCCTAAAATGCAGATTTTATATTGCTTTTTAAAAAAGTATTAAACTTTTTGCTCCCTTTTGTTAAATATTCTGATGAAATCGTTTGTATAGCATTAAATTTTGTATTTCAGTACTCTACTCAAATAGATGTCATTCAAAAAAGCAGGGCTTAGGAGGTGTTTTCTTGTGTAGAAACAAAATCAATCCAGAACTATTTTTCTTGTATATTAAAAAGCTCATTGGTCAGTAAAGATTCACACAGTGATAAATAGCTTTTGATTGGACTGTTTCAGTTCATTTTCAGGTGTAGCAAACTCACCTTCTTTTCTCAAGGGAAGTTTTTCTTGACTAGGGTAAGAAAAATGCCCAAGTATTTAATGAGTCACTATTTTGTAAGCCTACACAAGGGAGGTGCAGGCAAGGCCTCTGTAGCACAAGTGTGTTGCTGAATGAGAGTTGCTTCAAGTTGACACTTGTGAGAATCCTTAAATGTGCTTGGGTAGGAGCTATGAGTTTCTGTTTTTCCTAGAGTGACCTAAGTATCTTCGTCTTCTATTTCCAACAGACCCTCTGACTGGTCAGTTTAACCAGGGATAAGTACAAAACCAGGGGATGCAGTTACAAATGCCCACTGAATAATATCTGGCACCACAGGTGGAGGTGAGGCGGTTGGTTTGTCTGGTTTTTCTCCTGATGGTTGCATATGGACAACATGGCTGCATCATGGTGCTACCTTCTTCTTCCAGGAAGCTGAGTCTAATTTAAAGGGAGCTAAAAGCAGAAGGATTAGTCTTTGTAAGCACGTGCTAGGACTGCAGGAAGATTGTTCTCCAGAGGGGCAGGTGAGCCCTGCGTCAGCCCAAATGCAAGAAGGAAACATCCTGTAATAAGCTTTGAGAGAGTTCTTGTCTAGGAAGCTTAAGTAAATACACCAAAGTGAAATACACTCCTTGAGTAAATGAGGCACATACTTTCTGCCAATTTTTGTCATATTCTTGATTCCTGTATTCCTCAAAGGCTGTGAACTCGAGTAGTTATCATTTAGTAGACATGAAAATCCATGCAGTTTCTTGCTTTGCATTTTAAGTAATGTCTGTTAATTTTACATACCTCTGCTGTAGCACACAAGAATTGAGAGCCAGCCCCAGCAAACTTTTCCTGGTGGACATCTGTCTCCTGTACAGCACAGGGCAAGCCGTGGCAATCAAGGACTTTTATTGTATGGCCCAGGCTGGATGGAGGAGAATTATGGCTGTGCACATGAAAACCAGCGCACAAAATAGGATTAAGGAATTTCCTTTCTACACCGGATGTACTTAGCAGAGATAATAGCTGACCTCTGAGGAAGCTAAAGTGGGATAGCTGCTTAGGGAGAGAACATGATGCATGCAGCTCCTGTTTAAAGAAGGAGCAAGAGTTTTGTGGCAAAGCCTTAACTCTGCAAGGATTTTTCTGCCCACACTGAAATTAAAAGCAAAGTGCCTTGATGGGAGGAAGGCCAGACTGTAGACTGAGGCCCTCATGATTTTTTTATTAGCTACCTAGGTTTGTTCCTAAGACAAACATACTTGGAAATTTGAAATGTATATACCAGTATCACATTTCTGATGTTGATTACTAATTATAACTCACTGATTGCCAAAGCAGTGTGTAAATGCCTCTTCGCTGCCTTCAGAAGGTGCTCGGAGCTGCCAGCACAGAGCCTTGGAGAGCTCTTGCGTGAGTTTTGTGCCCTGACAAATTCTTACTTGCCTTAGTAGACAGCCTCATCAGCCAGCACTGATCCCAGGCAGGAATTCTGCCTAGCAGCCTGTGGTAGTGGGTCAAACAGCTTTGCTGATATAAGGAGCTCTTCTCTACTGTGTGAAGGTCCCTTTTTTAACATCTTAAATAATTCCCTGGTGCAGGAGTTTGTCCAAAACCAGTTCCAGAGACAGTGAATTACTGGGGGATGGTGAGCACCAAGGTCAGAGTTTGGCCCATCCTGGATGTGTGTTCATGGACACAAATGATTTGTTTGTTTGGACAACTGCTAGTTCCAAATAAGTTCCTTTAGAGCCCATCCTCCTGGTAATGATGTGGCTTTCAGAGAGGTGGCTGAACCTAATGCATTTGTGTGGGGACACTTAAGTTTGGAAATGGAATTTAAAGGGTTGGCTTTTTTTAAAATGGTCAACCCTTGCTCAAATCATGACACAACTGAAATAAGAAAGGCGTTAGCAAATAGTATATTTCACCTGTGTTTACGTGACAGCATGCAGTCTCTGCAGGGTATTTTGCCATTTTTTTTACAAGAATGCACCAATGATGAGTAGTTACTCATCTCAACAAAACAAATGTAAAACAATTTCCTGTTCATTTTAACCTCAGTACCATACCTTTGTGAGGGTGGTGGTATTCTTAAGAATCCATTTTTTGATCATTGTTTTAGGAGGATTTCAAGAGTGCTGACAACTAATCCTGTGTTCTTTGGGAAATGTGCTGTACCATAGCGTGAGAGCCGACTGCCTGTTCCAGGCCCTGGCTGCTAACACGCAGTGCTGCCAAAGCATTAGCACCTAGCTTTGGGAAATTCAAACCCAAGGTAAAAATAACTGGTGTTACGATGTTAAACGAGAATTTCTCCTTAGTATTTCCTGCCTCAGGAAATTTCTAAGGAAATCCTACTAATGGATGACCAAGTGAAAGACATACCCGTCTCTGTAGGAAAATTGTTCTTGCAGCTAATGAGTTCATGTTCTAATGGATCATTTTTTCACTAGCAAAACCTAATCAAGATAAGAGGTCTATTACATTTTGTTGCTCCTTTCAAAGATGACAAAAAGGCAATTTTTTTTTCTCTGAAAATGTGTTTGCAGGATAGGAGCCAGCCTTCTGCTGCTGCCTGTATTAATGTGGAGGAGGGAGGGAAAGGTGACTTCAGGACAGTCTTGTCTCCACACTGGAGAGCTGCCTCCTGTGAAGAGGCAGGTTGTTGGTTTTGCAGCAGTTATTGGGAAACATGGGACGAATCACATGAGAGAGAAACTGGAGCATTCCTGTTAACAACAGCAGAATTAACAATTACTTTACAGCTGTGCTGTCACAGGCTGCCAGGGTTTCTCAGCTCTGCATTAGTCATGCTCCATGGTCCTCAGCCCCAGGAGTTACTCTCCAGAGTTTGGGGCTTTTTGGGCTTGGTAACCAAGCATGTCTGATGAAACAGTTTGTGGAGGGGGCAGTTGAGAAAACATCCTGGGGGGACGTACAAGCAGCCTGTGCAGAGAGGGAGAGAGGTGTGAGCAAGGACAGGGTGCAGTCAGTCCCTGCTCTCCCCCAGCTGGCTGGGCTGCCCCAACAGACAGCAGAGAGGGCTCCCCCCTTCACCACAGGGCACTGGTCAGAGAGCCCCACAGTTCTGTACTGGGAAGGGAGCAGATGCCCCGGGGAGGTCACCAGAGTGAGCCTTCATCTTCTCTCCGCAGATGCCCTTAATCCCATAGGGAAGGTGAAGGTGTGAGCTGGGCTATGCTGCAGCCCAGGAGGGAGGCACAAAGCCAGAAGCCTGACTGGAAACACCACACAGGATTTAAGATACACATGTATTACTGGAGCCAGAGCTCCTCCTGACCAACAGGGTGCTTTTGCCCACGCTAGATCCAAGACATAGTTTAGTCCCTGTGGTTTAAAATCTCATCTTCTGTGCTAAGCTTGACAGTAAAGGGTAATTAAATAGCCCAGGGCTCATTGTATTTTAATTAACCATTAGCTTCAGTGGTGCTTGAGGGTTGCTTGTTTATCAGGTGAACTGGGAGTTGGGCTGAGACCAGCAGCTCTGGGATGGATAAACAGCTAACAGGTGTGAGGTGGTAATGGGAATTGGTTACCTGAAACGGAGATGAGGGAATGGCCATAACATTGAGTGGTACTTAAGGAATAAGTATTTGATTATATGAGAGAGGTGCAGGAATTTCAGTAAAGGACATGAGAGATGAAGGTAAGGTACAGAAAAACAACACATAGGACAAAACCAGGATCATAAACATGGAGCAGTTGACAATATAATTATGTAGCTGCAACTAAAAACAGGAATTTGGCCTTGTTATTTCAGACAAAACAGGAAAATCCCACTGAAATCCTACATGCTGTACAAGACATTACATTTCCAGGGTCAAACCCTTACCACAGTGGCATAAATCTAAAGAGATGTTGCCAGAATTGCTAAAACAGAGGTTTATCAGGATGCTGTAAGGTCTCTTATTAGCCCCTCCTTTATGCTCTTACAAAAGGAGGACTTGGTAGCTGGGACCGTAACTGAAAAATCATTACCAGTAACTTGTTATTACTAATAAAGAAGCAGAAATTTCCATTTTATTTACTTGCCCTGGGTGTCAGGTGTCAAAAACTCTCACTGACATTGTTAGTAAACAATGAACATTTAGTTTTAAAAATGTATATTTTTTAAAGTAGGAAAAGCAGAATCAGTTTTGTACAAAGTCATGAGCCTAGATATGACATGGATAAATGGGAACCAGTTAATATAATTTATTTGTACTTTTACAAGGTTTTTGAGAAGTTCCTTGATATGGGGGGCTTCTAAATTGTTTGGTGAGTCTGGAAGGATCGTAGCACCTCATTGCAACAAAAAGTTGCTCCATGCCATGTTCTCTGGTGACTCTCTCTGTAGCATGAACTATCACATTTCCCTCTCCAATGTTATTCTGTGTGTTGGTCTGGCCCCACTCATTAGCCTAATCACAGAATTAATGCTCCTTTAGCCTGGGGAAGAATTGGGAAGGAGGGGAGCATACCTGGCCTTGCAGCTGTTTGGAGCTGGGCTCAATAGGGAAGACCTGTCCAGAAAAGCCCATTGGAGCATCAAGAAATGGATGATCAGTCAGGAGCTCTTTGTGAAAAGAAGCCTTGTGGGTTCCTCTGGTGCAGCCAGTGCTGAGTAACTGGAGAATAAGCCAGATTTTTGACAGCTCATGTTTCTGAGACATCACTGAACACAGCACTATGACTTAAATATTAAAATTACCTGCCCCTAAGCATGGTCTCACCCTTTCCCTGTTAAATTAAAGGACATGTTGAAATTAACTAAAAAAAAATGACATTTGACGTTGCAGGTCTGTAGCTTGGCTTACTTCTGCTCTGTTGCCCTCTCCTAGTGCAGGGGAAGAACCAGTGGTAATTTGCATCATCTCTTCTGCCATTCCAGATCCTTCAGGCTGCTTTGTGCTTCATTTCTCCCTCCCCTTCTCCCACATGGGTATTGTCAGCAGAGTTGGGTGGAATGCAGTTAAATGCTGGTAAAATGCAGCTAACCCAGGAAAAGAGCCCCAAAGGAATAAATTAGTGTCTGAATTAATTCCTGCTACAAGCTGGAAGTTCTCCAGTAGCTTCAGAAGCTGCTTGCTTGAGTCCAAAGGAAGGGGAGATTATTCAGAGATGGATGTGCTCTTGAAGTGCTTACAAGCTTTGTGAAACAGCCCACACGAACTGCAGGCATGGGAATGTTTGGTGGAATTAGCCCATGGGCACAAAGAAGGCCAAAGGGATGAAAAGAATTGAAGCAGAAGTCAGAATCTCAGTAAGGTCCTGTTTCCAAAGAAAGAAGACCAAATGATAGTGCTCCAAATTTGAGCACCTGAATGCAGCACATGAGGTACTTTTGGGAGGGAAAACAGCAGGGCAAGCCTCTGTTACTGGGAGGAGTCAGAGTGTGCGGAGGCCCCAGGGCAAGCAGAAGGGTCAGGGTGGTTCTGGCAGTGCACAGGGAGCTGTCAGCACCACCAAGACAGCGTGACTGAAGCAGCAAGGTAACAGAGCACCAAGTGCAAAGCTTCCTCCTGGGGGAAGAATGGATGCTAGGAATTTTGCTGCATTTCTTTTAGAGGTACAGAACAGAGTGTGAAAGAAACTCAGATCCAGGGGATTTTCCCCCAGAGCTTGGCAAGAGGAAAGGAAATTAATGGTATAAAGTACATCTTTTTTTTTCCATCAGTCAGATGCTATTAGGTATCCTTTCCCTTCTGCTGACTTCTGCTTAAGGCAGGAGAACGCTGAAGAGCCTCTCTCCTCTAGAGACCCGTGAGGTCTGAGGCCAGTGGAGAAGAAGCAGTGAAGGAAGGTGTGGAGTCTCCACCAAGCAGAAACAGAGCAAGAGTCACCTTCAGGTGTCACCCATTTACAGATCTGCTGCTAATTTAGGGAGGGTTACACCACAATAGGTCACTGTAGGCCTGGGTTTGCACATGTGTTGCTTTTTATTTTTAATTTCTCCCTAGTCTTTCCATGGTTTTTCCTTGGAGGAGGGGCTCAAGCAGAGTTTAGCAATGCACATGGGGATGGTATGGATGTTTTGCCTGTGGTGGTGAAATGACAGTGGTTTTGCTCTTCTAAAGCAGAGAAAAGGAAAGAGCAGCAGGATTTGCCTGGATGTTTTGGAGCAGGGACCTCAACAGCCTCTTGGAGAATAAGGTTAGTCTTTTCCTGGTATTGTGTTTTACTAAAGTTGTGGAAATAAAATATATTCAGCGGGTAACAGAGAAGTGTCAGTGATCATATTCTGGGAACGTATATCCTGAAACTTCTGGTCTCGTGGCAATTTTTCAATTTTTTCCCCTTGGTCAAAAAAACCAAACCAAAAACCTAAAAAAAAACCCCAAAACACAAACCACCAAAAAAAAGTGTCTTCAGCAGCCAAAATGCTAACACATCTCACTTGCAAGTGGTAAGCAAGGGGCCAGGACTTTTCAGCAGGTTATAGAGCATCTAATAAATCATTTATTGGCAAGATTTAGAGCAATTGAACCTAAAGGAGAGCTCTGCCTGGCCTCACCTTCTGTATGAACTTTTCAGGTGCTTGTGCACATGTGTAGTAGTAAATTAAACAGATACAAGGCTCTCAGCTTATAGAAACAAACAAAAGATATAATTGGGGTAACTTGTTTCAAACTTTCTGGCTACATGTGCTTTTTCAGTTCTTGCATGCAGGGGCCATTCTCATGTTAAGAAATGACGCTACAGCAGTTGGCACTGTGCTGAGGAACCCATTCCAAAGCCAAGTTAAAGGCTATATCAACCTCTGGGCATCTTCTGTTACCTGCAGGGTAACTCAGGAATTCTCTTTTGCTGTGCTGTCTGTATTCCCACCTTTTCAAGTATGCAGATGAGTTCCCGACTGACCAGTCAAATGGGAATGGTGATGAGGGGTCTCAGTCATTCACATGCGGAGCACTCCATTTCCTGCTCATACTCTGAGGCAATTAATGCAATTTGTGCTGTTTGGCTGAATGAACACTTCGAAATAAACCATTGAGCCATCTGTTCTTCCAGCTGACATCAGGCGTGTCAGGAGTAGCAGTCAGCTTTTGCTGGGAAAGAAACATCTCACTGTCATTAAGGAAAGTTCAAGAAAGGAGGGTGTGGGTTTGCTTTTTTCCTCCCCTTCCACTATCTTTAAAACAAACTCCTTTCATATTTTCTTGTGGTTCAGACTATGTACCCCAGAGACTCTTCTGGCCTCTGGTCAGTGTCTTGGCAGCAGGGGAGTGTCTACACTACTACCTTTTCTGACTTCTGGCATGCATTTGATGAGAGGGAGGTGCTCGGCAGCATCTGAGTTTTACAGGATTGTTTTGCTCTTCCCTTGTTCTGTCCATCTCCATATGCTCCTTTCTGGAGCTGAGGTGTTCTAGAAACAGTGTCCTTTGAAACCAGCTCTCGTGAAGGTTTTCAAAAGGTCTTCTGGAGGTCATATTTCTTCCCCTGAAGTTATTAAAGGCTACCTGATACAAGAAAAAATCATTATCCCATTAGTCGTAGGGAGACCATTTGACCTGTTCCACATTGAAAAGAAGTGCTGTGTACAGATGACCCTCAGGAACTGGGTGTTTGATGCTTATTCTGTGTTTGTGCTCACTGAAAGAGAGCTGCAGGGAACATATGCTCATGGAGTTAACACTGGTGGCAGAGGGATAAGATGAGCTTAGGGCAGGGAAAGTGTAAGCAGAGACTTAAGCAGAATATTTTAAGATTAAGTAGGCCTGGTGGACTGCCTGTCTGAATAATACAAAGACATGTGATGAAGGATTTCTCTTAACTGTTGTGGACAGGCAAGATACCAGCAGGCTGGGGAAAAGCCAGGACAGTGCCCATTTTTAAGAAGAACATCTGTGAGGAGTAGAGCAAAGTTAGGGAATTTTAAAGTCTTTGCACCAGCTCAAAATTTTTAGGATGAATTCCCAAAACAGCCTGAAAGCACTTACCAGAGAACTGACTGATCTAAGTATAACAACAAAGGAAAAAAAAAAGGAACTACATCACACCAAGCTCATTTTGTTCTAGAAAAGAGTGTCCAGAGAAGAAGCCATAGATGTGCTTTATCTTGATTTTCAAGGCTCTGGCAGTGTGGTGCTACATCATTCTGGTTAAGAAAGCTAGGAAAACACTGAAAGGCCTGGGGATGGGCCTGAGCTGATGTCCAGCTGGATGAGAAGCATCTCTGGAAGGCAGCAGTGGCAGCAGACATTACATCACAAGCTTTCCATCATTGTCTGCTCTGGAGCAGGTCTTTTAATGGGTTTGTTAATAGCCACTGCTGGGCAAAGGCCTGTGCTTATTACATCTGCAAATGATAAGAACTTCAAGATCTGTAAAGGGCAGGGTATGAATGCCAGATGTTATCAACAAATAGGAAAAATAGCCTGGGAAAGAAAAGCAAAGAAAAAAATTCAACTAGGACAAGATCAAGATCATGGTCTTGGGCTGGAATAAACAAATGCACAACACAAAGTAATAAAATATGGTGCTTAAACACAAGGTGGTATTGTCACATGCTAAACAAGTCTGCACTATAAGGATACCAATAAAAAAAAAAATTTTGGCTTCTTTACCTTTCTAGGAGTATATTAAAAAACATCTATTCAAAAACACCGGATACTGGAGTATCCATCTAATCTGGGATGCTGCATTCAGAGCAGGTGTGGGCCAATTAGTCCAGGGAAGACTGAAAAACAAAAAAGACTAAGAAGTGAAATGCTTTGGTCCTCAAATGAACAAAAGCTTGTTCAGAGAGCAAGAGCATCTGTTCTTTATGGTGAATTGGGTAAAAACCAGGGAAAATCAAGGTTTGAAATTAGAAGAAACATTTTAATGGAGATGGTATGAAGGCATAGGAACTCATGGCTTAAGAAGGTGGTTTTCGTGTGACCTTGCAGCCTTCTTGGCATAAATAGAAGCAAAAGTGCTGCTGCCATTGCTGCAGGAAGAAAAACTGCACATCAGTGCCAGGGGGTGGGACAAATAGCATGGGGAGTGTTTGTGTCTTGCAATGGGAGTGTGGGCAGGGCCCTGAGGGCACCTGCAGGCTCTGCCTTCTCTGCCCCAGCCCGGCTCAGCTCCCCATCCTGCTGCTGTCCCCCATGGGGAGGGAAGGGACCCTGGTGCAGCACAGTCTGGCAGAGCTGGGTCTGCTCTGGGCATGGGTAAAGGGCACCTGCAGGGCTTGGGCTCTGGAGTGAGCCAGGCGGGGGAAGTCAGGCTTCAGGGTAACCCTGCCACAATTTCCTCAGCTGTGCTTTCCCAGTGGATGCCATCTCATGTTGCTGGACTTCTCTGTTTCTAGGAAAGAAAAGACATTTTTAGCATAACAGCATTTTCTTGGAAAAATGAACCAGGATTCTTCCTTTGCGGCAGAAAGCTTTTGTGCTAAATGGACAATAATTTCGCCAATTTTATGGTCCATTATCCCTTATGTTAGAGGAAAGCAAAGAACTTTCTTAAGCAAATAGATAACAAAATAATTTATTTTTTAATGCAGACCAAGCCCTGTGCAGTCGTTTTTTTTCATACAGCAGGAATTGCAGCCAAACCAAGTTTTGTGGCTCATCTCTGTTTTATGATCATTTCATTTGTTCATAATTAATGTCCTACATCCTGCAAAGCCAAGCAATAGCATCTGAGAGCTTCTTTTCTCTCTCAGTAGTCAGTAAACAGGCATCTGGCTGAGACATGCTTGGCATTGTTTAACCAATAGACAGTTGTGTTTTATGGGAGTGTGGCACACTGGGCCAAATTCCAGTCCCACTGGAAATCCTTGGGCCTGCTCCAAGGAATTCAGGGTAAGGATAACAGAGACGTCGGGGCCCATTTTTTTATTCTGGTAGGTGGATCCATCCATGCCTTATCAATGGCTCTTCACTGGTGTAGGGAACATTGCTCTAAAGCTGTCAGCTGCTCTGGCAGGTGAGGTGGGGACTTAGGTGCTCCATGCCAGGCTGTGAGACAGAAGGGTATGAGGGAGTGACTCAACATCAGACTGCTAAGTCATCTATTAACTAAAGACTGTTTCCAAAACTGCATCTAAACGGCACCCAAAGACATTTTGGCTGCCTATGTGCTTGGCATTTGTCATAGCACATGAAATCCTTGTACCTGTTCTATTTGGGATTCCTTAATAGGCAGCACTTGATTGGAAAAGAATGAAGAGGCCAACTGTGCTGCACTTCCAACTGGAACAATTTAGGATAAAATGTCATGATTGTGTATCTATTTTAGTAGTTAAAAATTAAAATGGAAGTAATATTCTCCTCCTTTGGCATAGATTTTAGGTTATTCAATGCACTTGGCAATGTTTCACACTTAATTTTAACTGTTCAAGGTAAACATCCCCTTAGAATCCACACTTACTAAACAACCTTTCCAAAATCCTTTTCCCTATAGTATTTTACCAGGCTCTTATGGACAAACACCATTGTTTCCATGTTTGAGACAGGAATCATCTCTTAACCTTTCCCTGTTTGAGACAGGAATCATCTCTTTACCTTATAAAATGCATACCCTGATAGGATTTGCTGTCCAGGTAAAGGGTGAGAATTAATGAAGTGAGAGGCTCCTTTTCCCAGAATAAAGAAGGAGGTCCCCAAAGGATTCCTGACAGGGTCTGGGGAGGAGAGAACTGGGTTCCAGCCTGAGTCCATGCAGGGCCAGCCTGGCGACCAGGCAGGAAACCCCAGAGGGAAACGCTGCTGGAGTGGAGAGGATGAAAGGAGCTGGAGCTGCCTCCCCTCCTTCTCTTTTCCTCTCCCTCTCCTCGCTGTTTCTTCCCACGCTTCTCCAAGTGACAGAAATTTTTCATTAAAAGGAATGCTGGATTGCTATGTTTGGCTTCCTATCCATTAATGAAACTATTTTATTATTTAAAATTCAAATGGAAATCATCCATTTCTCCAGAAGAAGGCTAAGAGAGAGCATGAGATTTTTTGAATACCCAAAGTTCCTCAAGCTTTCTCAGGTTCAAGACTTTCTAGTGTGAACATGGTGATAGTTTCTTGCCAGCTAAATATTCTTTATGTTGCAGGAACATTTTTCTGTGAGGGCAGATGGTGTTCGATTGGTAGTCAGAATAATACATGAACAGCAGAGAAGATGTGGGTTGATTAAATAATTAGCATACTGTGACATTCTATTGCTTCACTGTAACTTAAAGCTAGGTCAAAATGTTGGTCTATATCGCACCTCCCTCCCTCCTTTCTTTCTTCTGATTGTTTTTATGCTCACTCCAAAGCAAAGTTTAAAAGAAATCAAATAATTTCCTGGTAGCAGAGTGTTTGTATTTGTTACTCAGCCCTGTATGTTGCAGAGTAAAAGTAATATAAAGGAAATTAAATTTTGCTAAATGAATTTCAGTTGCCCAGCAACGTATCATACCCAGTGTGAGATCCAGTCAAGCATCATTGTGGCTTAATATGTGGCACAGAACAGTGTTCAGGCCAACACGTGTGATCTTGGAAGCCAGAACTAGTGGGAGGGCTGAAGCCTGGTTTTCAGTCACCATGTGTGCCTGAACGGCTCTTCGCCTTCAGAGTTTGTTTGCATGTCCACTAGAAGTCCAATTAGTTAATCTTATGAACTCTGTTGCTTCCTGTCCCCTTGCTCTCCATTGGTACAATGACAATAATTACAGGCACTTTGCCATCAGATGAGGAGCAAACATAGGAAACATGCTTCTCTAAGCAAGGGTATCATTATTCACTTACTAAACACAACCCACTGAATTACTCATCCTCCTCTCTAAGTCCTGCTATCTATTCTGGGTTTTTGGAGACTTTCTGTGAATAAAAATGCAAGAAGTTGGCCTGCTAAGAAATCACTGTCCTCTAAAATGTTAGTGCTGACTAAAAAAGAGAGCAGTATCTTTGGCTGCTGTGTAACCACTAGCCAGGGTGTAGAGAGGAAATTGCTGTAGTACCTCACAGATTTGGGGGTCTGAGGCTTTGGATGGTGGGGTACCTCCACGAGGAATAACAAGACAAGAAGTGAAAGAAGTTATCTGCTGTCTGTGGAGTAGTCTTCTGAATGTCCCTAGTGCTGCAGGCTCTAGTGTCTTAAAACATCCAGGAAGAATCCCACAAAATGGGTAAGCCTCCTTTTCTTGTTTTCCATGAAATCAATTTTAAGGTAAGAATTAAAATTTCATGTTTGAGAACTGTCATGGTAAAATTGACTAGTTCATAACCTCTGCTTGAGTGGGCTGACACTGTGAAGGAAGAGCAATAGTGCTCCTTGAGTAGCTGGAGAGGATGTACACACTCACTCCATCTGAAGAAAAGAGTTTCATATGTCTGTGTCAAAGTGCTGCAAACCCAAACCATACAAGAAATGCTAATGTCAATAGGTCCCCTCAGAGATTACACTTGGAAATCAAATTTCTTGATGTTCTTCTGCTTCTTTAGAGAACAAATGTTCAAAAGTGATAGTAAAACAATCCAGTCTATTTATATTAAGTTCTCTGTAAGACATTTTAATACAAATGCTGCAGTTAACTACTGTTGTTTCTATGACCAAACACAAAATATTTGTATAGTGTGGAAGTAGAATGTCTACCAAAAGTAAAAAAAGCGAAATCGTCTTCTTACAAATATGCATCGGGAAGGAGGAAACTGCTGCCCTTAATGCAAAGGGGTTGATGGCACTTTGACACAGACATATGAAACTCTTTTC
>VYZR01003664.1:27864-44487 GCA_013400675.1 Oxylabes madagascariensis | reverse complement strand
TTTTTTTTTTTACTTACACCACTCCTTATTAAGTTGAAAGTTGATAACCTAGAGAAAACTAGAGGTCTGTTCACACCAGAGTGATTATTCTGCCTCAAGCTTTGAGAAATGCTCCCTCAAAGCTGAAGTTTTGCTCATTCACATAAACAGTCACACGGAAGTCAATTAAAACAACAGACTTACTTGAGCAGGGCTAATGAGTAGGATATACATTTCTGGCACTACACAAATTGATAATTGCATTTTATAACAGTGGTTTTCAGATGTTTGCAGAGTAATTTACAGTACAGTAGAAAATTCAGCCTCATACTTCCTAGATTACCATAAATAGGTTATTAATTCTTCTCCAGCTCTTAGCTGTTGCTAGTGAATATTTGAGACAAGTTCCTAAGTGCATGAGTAAGAATCAAAGTTTGCTTTCTTGTGCCAATCTGTCATTAAGCCAGACAACTTCTACTGACTTTCTTCTGATGTATTCATCTGTAACAAGGAAAGCAGATCAGCAATTTAGAAAAGGTTTAGCTTGATCACCATGTAGAAATGCAGGCTACACTGCCTATTTCCATAGTGATCACACCACTTTTCCAGATGCAAAATGAGAGGCTTACATCCCTCATGCTAAAAGCCCTTCTTAGAGGAAATCCTAGGCTGTCGCTTCATTTGAGTAGCTTAGCTAAGTCTAGAAAAATATGCAAAGGTAGCTCTTAAATAAAAACTCCTTTTTTTTCCTCATTTCAAAGTCATCTCCATAATCTGTTTTGGAGACAGAGGCATAAAGTATATTAACATGGAAGGCATATGTTCTGATTGCTGAGTGTTTTTTGACATTCCCAGAAAACCCCTGGGACTCTGTGTCACAGTTCTGTAAACTTTATCTATTTGTATATTCATATCTCAGCCTAAATCCAAAACTTCTTTACATGCATTACAGCAGACAGTTTAGATTCATCTTCTTGTGTTCCAGATGTCAAGCAGTTACATCAGATACACATTTTAGCCACTCCACATAGTCTAATGCCCTAATGCAATTCAAAAGTTTTCCAATGTTTTCTTATAGCACATAGACTATAAAATGTACATATATAAAATAGATACAGGACTATATTGAGCTGTGAAGTGAGTGAAGACAACTCCACTGATGCCAGTAGAGCTGCACCTGCTAATAGCTCAAACACAAAATACCATAAGTATATCTTATTATGTTCCTTACTGGTTTCCATTTTCATTTATTCTCCACAGCTACACTAGATGATGGCCTTCCAACAGTATAATAGTCATCTTTATCTCATTTCTCTGACATAATTTTCAAGCTCCTTATTACTATTGAACAGTGTAGCTAATAGTGCCCAAATTGCTTCTCATTTTTCTCATTATAGTAAGTCATTATTCAAGAAACCAGTGCTGTTCATCCTTTCCCACACAAAAAGCTCTCCCCCAAACTAAACTTAAAACTTACCTCCAAGTGCCAGTCTCACATTTGCAAATTAGATTCATTCTACTGGCTATTACATTCATACTTTGCACATTTTTACACTTTTTTTACTAACAGTACCTGTGTACTCCTTGGAATTTTAATCTTTGTCTTCTAAGTCTAGTCTTCATGCACTAATTTTTGCAACAATTTAATGATTTCAATTAAGGTTTTGTTTGTATATAGTTAAAACCAGCATGCATTGTGAGATACAGATATTCTAGTATAAAGACATCTAATGTCAATACTTTTGCAGAATAAACCTTGCTAATGTCATCAGTTTGCAGAAAGACTGTACTGCTTTATCTATAAAGGTTTCTAAACTGGTGAAGTTATAGTGCCTGTAAAAATAATGTATAGACATACTTCTGTGTCACATAACTAGTCACCAATGCTAGTAGAGGATTTGGGATCCTCTATTGTCATTGTCGGACACAAGAAAAATATGAGAGTCTCTAAATATTTTAGAAGGTAAAGAGCATGGAAGGAAGGCTTTATTGTCTAATTCTTACTACTTTTTAATAAGGTGTTCTGATACAGACTTAACTTGATTGGTGAATAAGAGCAACACCTCTTTAATCCCATTGGTTAAATTAGAAAAACAACTAAAATGTTTTCTTTTGATAACTAGAAAGGCAGAACACTACCTAGAGAAAGATTGTTTTAAGAAAGCATAGTTGTTTGCTAAGATTGTTTTGAGAAGCAGCTTTCTTGAAGGATTTTCCCTTGGGAAAAAGGTTAGCAGCTGCTAGCAGCCTAAAATCTCTCAGACCCAAAAATATTAGGCCCACACTGCATTAGCTAAATTTGTCAACAAAAGTTAATTGAATTGCCTTACTGATTGTGAGTTGCAAAGTGCAAGATAGACATAGATGTGCATATTGAGGACCTTCCTGACACATCCATTTTCTCACAACTTTTAGTCTTCAAACAAAAGCTTAGCCAAAGTGTCTAGGCTAAGCAGTTGCTCTGCCTGTTGTAACTTATGCTTTCCAGGAAGGTTTTTTTTTGAACCTGTGTTACTAGGCAGCTACATAAATTACTGTGGTGTGACCTTCAAGCACCTCACTTACTCCATGGAAATTATCCATATGCACACTCTCACCTTGTGATCTTCTATATGACATGCGAGTTTCTTAGTTATTCCTCCCCCATACCTGCAATTACAAAGTAAAAACATGCTCATAGGTGTAACCACAACTCATCTGAGGCTCTGAAATCAAACTCTGAGTACTCTGAAAATAAATATCTGATCACAAGGTAACTTTTGCATGTCCCCATATGCTCAGCATAGAAAAGAAAGTAAATCCTTCCTTTCAACATCCCAGCTGCAGCTCTTTCTCATCTGAGAGATACCAGATAATTTTGATTTAAATATGTAAAGAAAGAAAGCTGTTTTTCATGAACTATATTCCTAATTTCTTTAAAGATCAACCTACTGAACTTAGTAGAACCCCAGTGATTTATATCAGCTGTGTGAGGAGCTGACTCTACACTTCCACAGCTCCCTAGAAATTCTCAGAAGAAAGGTCAGTATTGTAGCTGAACAAATGTTAACTCAGAGTGAAGTCAGTTAAAGTTTTGCCATTCATCAGGATTGCACTTTAATACTCAGGCAGAATGGATAGGAGCTTCTTAAAAGTAGATGAAATAAAGACCAGAGTAATTCTGTATGTGTACAAAACTCTCTTTCCACTAACATCTTTGAAGAAATGTGCAGGATTGGGTGCTGTGGTACTGTGACTCTTTATAGTGCTAACTCTCTCCTACTGCTTGATCTTGGGACAGTCAATCATCGTCTTTGTGCCTCTGTTTCCTCAGAGAGTGTAATATTTCTCTGGTTTTCAAATATCTGAGGATGTGCTTATTAGTATTTGCAAAACCCTTAGAGACTGCTGGTGGAAATGTAGAGCAGTATAACAGTAATTTGCCATTGTTTTGTGTTTTTCATGTTCTAGCTGTTAATTTTTTTTTAACAATATACTGCTATGTAAAAACGCATGTGGCAATCTTCTGACGTTCTGAGAGAAGTGTTATCCAAACAAAAATAAAAAATAGGGCTCATGCTCACAAGAGACACATTATCCGTGATGAGGAGAATCTGTAACAGACATGGCACTAAGTCAAAACTGTGCAGCAAACAGCATCCAAATGCAAGCAATTTCAGATGTGTGCATATTGCCAGTACAAAACCAGGCCATTCTGCAAATGCAGAGTCCCCCAAGGAGCAGTGAACCTCGCAGCAGCAGCACTAATGGCTGTCTTCTCATGTGCAGTGGGGGAAAGCAGCACTTTAGAGCCGCCTTGGGCAGCTGTTAAGTTATTCATTCTTAACTTACTTCTATAAAGCTGTTATTGGGTGGAAGCAGATAACACAAAAGATTTTGGACCTGTTCTGTCTGCTGTGGGGGGAGCATTCCCCATTCTTGCACATAGGGTGAAATTCTGACTTCCTCCAAGTCAAGGACAAGATTTCTTCCTTGTTTTGCTTGGACTGAAAAAAAATTATTTTAGGCCACAGAAAACCCTTTTTTGAGGAGCACTTTAGTGGTGCCAGTGTTGCTTGTAGGATTTTTCTCAGTTTGGACATTATTTTCCCTTCAATGCATACTATTCAAAGGCATTTGTACTGCTAGAACAATGATGAAATAAAATGAAAAAACGGTCAATCGCAAACAAATCCGAAAAGCACCCCACAACCATTTTCTGTTGTTAGAGTACACATAATGCACAAGGTGCAGTGCTGGGTCATCTGCCTTGTTTCTTAACCTCCTTTCAGAACATTTTAGGCTGGTTTATGGTTTGCTTGTTCTACCCGATGCCTTGTCCTTCCCTATCTCCTCTCTACAGTTGATGTGAAAATTCAGACTCTTCTCAGTAAAACACAGCAGTTTTCTTTATCCGCTCCAAATTTTGGGCATCATAAGTCAGGCCTCAAAAAATCGTGAAACTTTATAAAAATCTTTGTATCTCAAAAATTACTGCTGGTTCCTGTTTCATTTTTTATCAAGTATGTTTTGGGTGCTTTCCTCTGCCATAAATGAGAAGTTTGGCAATACCATGATATCATCATCAGCTGATGCTTTAAAATATGCAACCAAATTTCATGCTACTCATGCTAAATTAATACAGCTGGTAATGTTAGATTCTTCCTGAAGTCACAGCTTCCTGATGCAGTTTCTGTTCTCAGTCATAGCCCTGAAACTCCCACTGAAGGGAAGATTTATAGAAGAAAAATAGAAACAAAAGGAAATGGAAGTGTTAATGTATATTGATTTCACTGCCTGACTATGTTTCTTTGTCCCTCACTCTATGATCAAAATTTGCAGAAATCAAAATTCATCCCATAAAAAAAATACCTCTGAGTTTACTGTCCTTTTCTCTGAGAACACATCAAATAGCATTAGGAGTTGAATCGTTATGGTGGCTACCTATTTGCTTGTCTTCAAAGCCAGATTACACCAATGAGAAAAAATTTGATCGAAAGCCATTAAATACAAGGACATGACTTTTGGCTCAGAAAGAACCTGATCTGCAAATTGCTGGCATGTTTGGTACAAAGATCACACTGGCTGCTTCAGGATCTTTTCCCTGTGCCGCAGCTGTCCTCTGCCACTCCTGCTTTAGATAAATGAGGTGGACTGACACAGAAGAAACTTGCTTATGCCACGTTGTTTTATGTGTTGTGCAGGCTTATGTTTGCGGGGGATTGCTCTCATTCAGGTATTACACAAAAATATGGTGCAAAGCAGTTTTCACTGACATTAAGGGGCCCATCCTGCACTTAACTATACCATTTTTTTGTCAGCATGTTTCTAGTGAGGTAAATGAACTTGTGGCCAACCACTTTGTGTTTCCTTAATGGTTTGGATCGTTCCCTGCTGCAGTTGCAATAACTGCAGTGGGTCTAATCTGATGTGCACAAGCTGAGAAGTGGATGCATAGTTCTAAACTTAGGGGCTGTTCTGAAGACAAAACTAATTTTTGAAACGTTTTTATGAACTCAAGGAAACCTTAATGTCTTTATTCTGTTATTACTTTACAATAATAATCCCAAACTGGCCTGGGAGCTATTACTCAGTGAGCACTGGCCCCTTGGAAGGTTTCAACTTGTCAAGTTTAGCCATTTTTTGAACGCACAGAGGAAGTCATTAAGGCACATCAGGCTGCTGATTGCTATTAAACTCTGCAGAGACTTCTGTGCAAAAATCAATGCCATAACAGGGCTACAAGAATCTAAGAGGTGGGAAAAGCATTTCTTCACCCTATGGTAACTCAAACTTGGATTAACAGACTTTTTGAAACCTCAAAAAAAAAATATCACCTATGAGCTAGGGGCCAAATGTAAACCTCAGTGACAAATTAATACAGCTCAGAAAGCTCCAAACATGTGAAAATGGGTTTATAATGAAACTGTCACTGCTGTAACCTCAATTTTATGTTTCTGTGCGAAACCTCACTCACATCTACGCACATCTACGCATGCATGTGCTTATTTATTGTATCCCAAGGAACACCTATTTTGCTGTATTGCCACTAAGGAACCCAGAGGGAAAATGCTTTTTTAGTAAGGTATAATCTTAGATAGCTTTTGGCCGGAAAGTACTACAAGAATTTTCCAGATGAGTTCCATCTCAGCATCAGAGAAATTGTTATTTAGATGACTGGCTGGTTTTGACTGGGGTGGGGGGGAGAGGGAGGAAACTGCACTGAAAAATTCAACACAGTTGCCACAATTGCTAACAGTTGAACTTTTGTAGCAAATATCTTTACCATGGGAAAAACTAGCTTAAATCACACTAGGAAGTTTTAATGTAAACATGTACAGTATAAACCTGGCAAAGTCCATTGTCTGACTCTGAAATGTCTTAAATTCCAACTGTCCAGTTCTCTTCTCCCACAAAGCAAAGGGGAAGCATTCAATTCCATTCCATTTTTGTCATGGATTTCATTCAAATTTTGATGATAAAATGATGAAACATCTTTTCAATTTGATTTTTTTTATTCTTATATGAAAATAAAATATTTCTGAGTTGTATTAGATTTGTTTCACCCTATCCTAGGAACATTTGGATTGGAAGGGAGTAGGAGGTCGCCTCATCCAACTTACTAATCAAAGAAATTGCATTTTATTTAATGCAAAACAGAAAATTAAGCAATCCATGTAAACCAAATATTTGTTTCCATAAAAACAAAAAAGATCTAGTTATGGTGTTTCAGAACCTTTATTTCACTGACCATCCCAGCCTTTCTGCTTAAGTCAATACTAGTTTGTCGCTAGCTCTGCTTATTAATTTTAAAATTTTAGATCGTATGTTTTTATTGAAAAGGAGGCTCCCTTCTGTTTTTCTTTTTTAAAATACATGGAAGTATCACGTAGGAGGAGGGCTGCAGGGGGTAGGGCCACAAGCATGTCCCTGCACAGCGGTTGCAGGGCCCTGCCAGGTCATGGTCTGTCCCCTCAGCTAAGCCCAGAAAAGACTTTTTTTAAAGAAAGAGCACGAAGATGGGACACCTCAGTGTTAAGGCTCAGGGCAGGCAGGACTTAGGACCAAAATAGCCAGCTTTGGTCCAGGTGGAGGCAAGTTTTTGCTAAAGATCTTCAGGGCTGCAGCTGTCTGACAATTTCCACCCTGTACTGAGGAATCACCACTGTACCTCTGCCCATGGCAAGAGCATATGGTCGTGGCTGCAGCCAGCCTGGCAAACCCTCCCAAAGTATCTGGAACCAAGACTGAGATCTGGAGAAAAGGATCAAAAGTAGGCTTTCTCTTAAGGACTGTATCAAGCACAGTCAATGGAAAAGCTTTTAGCAAATTAATTGTTAAAGCCTGTTGTAGTGTGTATGGTCTGGACCAGCTGCAGTGAGGGGGCAGATTGTGGACCATTGCCCCAGCATGGTGCTGAGGAAGGAGGCTCCTATATTCTCATTATAGCAGGGGAAAATCCACTTTTCTTGCATGGATAATTTAGAAGTTATGAATCAGCCTGTTGTTTTTATTTCAGCAGAGTACAGACAAGAGTTGTGCAAAATGAAGCTGCTGCCTGTCTGTCAGGCAGCTGTAGTTTTTTACCCCGCAGCTTCTTTTAATGTGCATTCTTGGCAAATTCTGAAGAGAAGCAGTCACAACTGTGCACTCAGACGTTAGAGCAGATCTCATTCCCTCGCCAGTGAGCCGGGGACTTCACTCATGCATCGTCCCATGTCTGACGCAGCCATTAAGCACCCTGACCCAGTAACCAGAACACTGAATTGGTGTCTAAGTTAAAAGGCACTCTAAAAATATGTTCTTGAATCATCTGGTTTTGAAAAGAGATTAATATTTTCTTGCAGTGTATCTGCTTTTCCCAGGTGTAAAATAGACCATTTGCTGTCTGCTGGTCTTTAGGATTTTTTAAAGTAGGTGTTAAAGGCTATTCCAGACTAGCTCTACAGGGTTTTAAGGCATGAGAGACAGTTACCTGCAGAAAAATACCCATCTCTCTCAAATAATTAGCAATTATCTGTCAAAAAAGCTTCTGAGCTGACTACAGTAAAAAAAAATACTTTTCATCTTTGGCTTTTTTGACTCTCTCCTTCCCTCTCCTCTTTGCCTCCCTCCCACCTTTCCCCTAGCATTTTTTGAGCAGCCTTTTCCAAAGGAAACACTGATGAAAGTATCTTTCAGTGCCTGAGCAGTTCCCTCAAACACCTCCTCCCTGTCCACCCCCGAGATTGCAGGAGACGTCTGCCTTTGTACACACCATGTCAGTGTCCTGCAGAGACATTTTATGTTCGTTATTTCTCCAAAATAAATAAGAGCAGCACAGAGGATGCAAACTGGCTGTAGACATCCCATTGCTAGTAACGCAGCTACGTTGGTAATTGCTATTAATGATGCAGTGTTTCAACATGGGAACACTCTTCTAGCTGCAGTGTGGATAGGGCCTGGCTATTCAGCGACACAGATGGTAACATTATTGCATATTTCTTTGTAGAAGTTGAAATTTTGCTGTGGGAAATAAAAAAGCAACATTTCTGCATTTTGTTCCAATTATTTCTTTAATATTAGCAGCGCTGGCATGCTTGATCTGTGAACTGTGTCAGTGCCACCTAAGGAAACACCGAGAGGAGTCTGCAAAGTGAGGAGAAGCAATTGTTTCCACTTAGCAAAGGAAGCACTTAGATGCTATTTGACAGAATTGCATTTGCCTTCTTTGGCAAGAATGACCCATTTTGATCACACGCAACAGCCGAACAACAGCCAATTTGCAATAAATCAGACTTAAAACATTTCTGTAGCTCCTAGACTGATTCTGGAATCTTGTCTCGTGTACCAGAGTTCCCACATCTGTACCTCGGTTGTCCGGGAGTGCTTCACTGCATTTTGCAGGCCACAAACGGCAGGAACACGTGGTTTGTGAGCCAACTCCTGGGTTCCAGCTTCCTTTGATGCCTGCTAAGTACGTGCTCCTCTGTGAATGCCTGACATCCTCCCTGCTTACGCGCACAGCCGCTCCAGCACCCTAGTGAGTCCAAGCCAGTGGAAGCACACAGTGCTACTTTGGCCCGACTGCAGCACGTTTCCTTTGAAAGGTGTTTGCAGAGCCGTGGCAGCATGTCAAAGATAAGAGAGGCAGGAATTGGTTGTATTTGCCAAGTGCCCGCCTTTGTTGGCTCTGTCCACGAGAGCAGCTACCCTCACTTTTGAACTCCCCGATCTTGCTGCATGTTCATCCACAAAAATTGCTAGCTCACCTGGACCGGGAGTGTCAGGACCAGAGTTGTCCTTCCTGCAAGATTAGGTTATATCATTAGATCAAAGTCCTATTTTATGCCATTTTACACCACGTGGATGCAACACCAGCCAAGTTTCAAGTCCCAAGCACAGGTGTCTAGTAGCTGTATGATGCACACATGAAAGTTAGAGCCATAAGCCAAACTCAGAAGCTAAATTTCCTGTCTTTCCCCAATGTTACACCTTTCTCATCCACACTTATGACTTCATTTCCAATTTAGATTTCATAAGAACACTGCTAATGTCTGAACCTATCCTACCTGTTGTTTCTTTGCAACTTTTTCTCTTTATCTGGCAATTCAAAACTGCTCTTAATGAGGCCCTTTTGAACAGCTGAGAAACAGTGATCTGCCAAAGAGGCTTTTTCCTGGCAAAAGGAGTGCTGTCCAGTATTAATTTCATGGTAGAGGGAACATGTAGCAGAAAACAGTGTTGGCACATGGGTAGGAAATAAGCACAGGGTATTTTGCTGCAGAGTTGCTCCATAGATGGAAGTGCAAGGCATAAGCAGGAATGATAAGCAAGTGTCATTTAAAAATAACCATGAGAAAAATTGTGGTAAAGCATCAAAAAACACATAATTTCACTTTATTCAACTTCCAAAAAAATGTGTGTGTTCTTTAATCTGGGTATGTGTGTTTTTTCTGTGGCTTATGGAGCAAAAATAAATCCTACCTTATGACTGATCACCAGGATAAATCATTCTTTCCAGGTACCTTTATCTCTCTCTGCAGACTACCAAGGGATAACTAGCTCAGAATATCTCCCTGGGTTTTAGACAACTATTATAAGGTGAAATAAATTCCACCCAAAATCCTCAGAAATGGCTGCCCTAAGTGGACAGGAAAGCTGGCAGGCTTAGATAGAAATTCATTTCTGTCATGGCAGACACAGCTGATTGCCAAGGTTGGCACAGTATTGCCCATGTCAATTAGGTAAAAAGTCTTGCTACTGTTGTGAAATTTTTTGTTGTGTCACAGGCTTAATGTGCAACAAGTGGCATAATCAGTTTACAAGTGAAAATTAAAATGGAAAATGAGCACAAGACCTTTATGTTCTGCTCTTATAAAAGTAAATTTTTCTTCAAGAACTGAAACAGTTGTGTTGCAATGTATGACACGTCGATGTAGTCACAGTGTCAGATTGTGTTCACTTAGGCAGTGTTACCTGCAGCGCCTGTGGCTTGGCTCAAAGCCTGTGGGAGTCTCTCTGGGACAGGCTGACAGACCTGTGCTCAGTGGGACAGGTTGACAGACCTGTGCTGGCTGGGACAGACTGACAGACCTGTGCTCGCTGGGACAGGCTGACAGACCTGTGCTGTGCTCACTGGGACAGACTGACAGACCTGTGCTCGCTGGGACAGGCTGACAGACCTGTGCCCAGTGGGACAGGCTAGCAGACCTGTGCTCACTGGGACAGGCTGACAGACCTGTGCTGTGCTCACTGGGACAGACTGACAGACCTGTGCCCTCTGGTCTGCAGTGTTCCAAGTCACTCCTGCAGAGCACAGGCACCGCAGGAGTGCAGAGGTCAGTAGTTAGAAATCTTCTGTAGCAAAGATACTTGGGATGACGCTGTGATAGGAGCAACAACCCTGAAGTGGAAGGGAAGGAAAAGAAAAATACTGGAGTATAAGTGCACACAACACAGGCTGCCTAATACAACAAAGGTCATTAATTCACTTAGACTTCCTCATTCTTCTCTCAGCACACACTCAGTCCTGTTTAACATGTGCTTGAATCATGCTTAATATAACATAGCCAAGTTACAATTAAGCACATGCTTAGTAATGTGCCTGAATTAAGGCCCAAAATACTCCTGCTTTAACATATGAACAAGACTGTTTCCATTAAGATGGAGCACTGCACGCTAGGATTTGTAATCACTTCAGGCCACACCACATGGATGATGAAGCACTATGAAATGCTTCTATTCAGAAGACTGTTCATGTGCATCCATTTGGGTCTGAGCTCAGAACTCTTTTAATCAGGGTCAAAGCAATGAATGTCTTAGACCAATTTATGAAGCCCAAATCCTGAAGTTCCTGTTGCTTCAAAACTCCCACAGATTTGAAACATGCAAACTGGACACAGTTCATGGGCTCCTGGCATATTGTCAGGGCAGTGTCCTCAAGTTTGTGATGTTTTGCTAAACTGTAGTAAAGGGTTCTGTTTAAAATTCAGGGAAAATAGAGGACACTGCATTTTCACTTACAGTCTGATTTTTTTGTCTCTACCTTATGTAACTAAAATAGGGTGGGCTTGAACACCAATAGGTTAAGCAGTAATGACGCCAGCAATTTCTTTTGCTGAGACTTTAGTCTGGCTAGAGACACAATGTTAATCTGGGGTTGTTTCTCTTTTTCCTTAAATAATATTTTTATTGAGCAAGAAGCGGATGTCAGAATGGCCTTTTGATCAACTAAAAACAACAGTGTCTCTAAGGGAATCTTTCCTGTTTATTGTATGCTGCTGTATTTGAAAAATGCTAGCCTACAGTAGAGCAGGACTCCTTAACATACAAGAAGCAGGGAAAAACAGGATGAGGCCAAAATGGGAACTGTATATCACAGGAACTTGGAAAGACAGGAAGTTACAAAAGAAGCAGAAATTCTTGATTAAAAGTAAAATTGTACCAGCTTGTGCAAGAGGATAATGACTTTCAAATGTCAGCCTTTGTGCCTGTTCATAATGATAAAGCTATTAAACCATATGTACTGTTCTTAATTCCATTTCTCATGTCAAGTCATTTAGGATCTATAACTATTCTGCCCTCTAAAATCCAGAGTATTTCTTCAGCTGTATATTCAAACAGTAGATTAAAAGGAGTGCTACCTAAAGCAGAGCCAGCCAGGACTGCTGCATAGTAGTTTAAACCACATTGGAGATTCTGTTATAAGACCCTATTTTCAAGGATTTAAATATCAGCCATAAAAATTCATTCCCAGGATAAAAGTCAACCAATGAGTGAATATATAAACCCAAATTATTAAAATAAAAAGGTATAATTTATACACTTAAGAAGTTCCATGTGCAAAAAAGAACAAGCTCTTCAAATATTTTTCATAGAACTGTGACTGAAAAGTAAATCTACTTCAAAAATTACCTCAATAAGAAATTAGCCCTTAAAGCAGTCATTGGTTTTGTTATTTCTGCAAATCAGTCCTAGTAGAGATAGTCACAAAAAGTTGCAGTATTGAGCTTGGTCCAGCTCTGGCTTGCAAATGGAAAAACCTCGTTTGTTTCAGTGAGAATTAGATCAACGCTAACTTCCTCCTCAGGAAGTTGAAGTCTGGAAGAAAAACTAAGAGCTCAGTTTTACAATCACTATGCTTGTTAAAATTGTCACCTATAATATCAACGAAGTTACCTCCAAAGGGAGGAAGACAAACACTGTTCTGGTGTCATCATGGGTGCCTCAGCCTTACCAGCATTTCAGTCAAAGTGTCAGTGCTCCTGATCCCAGGCTGTGGGATGGTGTTGCTTCCAGGCCAAAGCTGCTAATAACATGTTTTATAATCATAGAGACATGAAAACAGGAAAGTTACAGAATAAATTGCCATTATGAGATGGTTCAATGTTTTTGGTGAGGAGATATTATTGGTGAATTTTGCGGCAGCTTCTGTAAATCTTACCCAGCAGGTGATATTTATGGACTGTTTACAAGATTTTCACATATGGGGTTTTAAAGAGGTTTGTAACTTTTATGCTCATCCATCCAGTTTATTTATTTTGCAAAAATCCCACTCCAAAGGTCAGCTATGTTCTGTCTGTCTCAGCAACTCCAGGCCTAGGGAAAAATGCTGAATGTAATCTCAGCATGAAGTAGTTATACAAATGTGCTTTTAAACATGGTAGAGATGGTTTTGTGTCTTGTTCTCATATATCTTAGACTGTGTGTCTCTTGGTTTTACACATCATTTAAATGAGAGCACTGTTTAGCACCTCTTTCACATTTAAATGATGTATTTGTGCTCTTTTGTGTGGAAATGTCTGTATATTTTCAACACTTCTCAGTTCATGTGAAAGCAGACAGGAATAAACCAAGGAGACAAAGATTATGTCAAAGCGGCTGAATAATACTGAAATGATCATGATGCATCTATTCTTCTTTTCAAAATCTTCAGAATAAACCCTTCTTTCCATTTCCAGCTTTCAACTAGTGGAGGGAAATTTATTTCCAACCCTTCCTGACACTCTGCTCTTGGTGTTGGGTTCCTGCCTCTGCTCCACCTGATTCATGCCAAACCCTAATACTCTTTCCTCCTCACATGACAGCAGAACAAAATACTTTCTCTTTTTCTTACTGCATCTTATCCATATAACTGAATAGATCCCATGCTTAGTAATAAATTGCAGGTGAAATTATGCAAACGCAGCTACTCTCATCTGATTGATTCATTTTGCAGGTAAAAAGCATGCTTGCACACAGGGAAGTTACACATCAGCTTTTTTTTGTATATCCTAAAAGTCACTGTAGCTGGGAGGTATCAAGTACCTCAAAGTTATCTTTCCTGTACATCTTGGTTTAACCTGGCAGGTAGCTTAACACCACACAGCTGCTTGTTTGGTCCTCCCCCTACCCAGTGGGATGGTGGAGAGAATGTGGGGATAAAAAGTACAATTTATGTGTTGAGCTAAAGAAAGTTGAATAGGAGAGAAGTGGAAGGGAAAATAATAATAATAATAATAACAATAACAGTAATAATAATGTACAAAACAAGTGATGCACAATGCAGTTGCTCACCAACCACTGACCAATGCCCAGCCAAGTGCATGCAGCCACTAGCTAACTTTCACTCTAGTTTATAAACTGAGCATGACACTGAATGGTCTGGAATACCCTTTTGGTCAGCTGGGGTCAGCTGTCCCAGCTGTGTCTCTTCCCCAGTCTTGTATCCCCAGCCTAATCCCTTGTCAGTGATGTGAGAAGCTGGAAAGTCTTTGACTTAGCATAAACACTGCTCATCAAAAACTGAAAGATCACTGTTATCAATATAATTATTATTATTATTTTCCCTTCCACTTCTCTCCTATTCAACTTTCTTTAGCTCAACACATAAATTGTACTTTTTATCCCCACATTCTCTCCCCCATCCCACTGGGTAGGGGGAGGACCAAACAAGCAGCTGTGTGGTGTTAAGCTACCTGCCAGGTTAAACCAAGATGTACAGGAAAGATAACTTTGAGGTACTTGATACCTCCCAGCTACAGTGACTTTTAGGATATACAAAAAAAAGCTGATGTGTAACTTCCCTGTGTGCAAGCATGCTTTTTACCTGCAAAATGAATCAATCAGATGAGAGTAGCTGCGTTTGCATAATTTCACCTGCAATTTATTACTAAGCATGGGATCTATTCAGTTATATGGATAAGATGCAGTAAGAAAAAGAGAAAGTATTTTGTTCTGCTGTCATGTGAGGAGGAAAGAGTATTAGGGTTTGGCATGAATCAGGTGGAGCAGAGGCAGGAACCCAACACCAAGAGCAGAGTGTCAGGAAGGGTTGGAAATAAATTTCCCTCCACTAGTTGAAAGCTGGAAATGGAAAGAAGGGTTTATTCTGAAGATTTTGAAAAGAAGAATAGATGCATCATGATCATTTCAGTATTATTCAGCCGCTTTGACATAATCTTTGTCTCCTTGGTTTATTCCTGTCTGCTTTCACATGAACTGAGAAGTGTTGAAAATATACAGACATTTCCACACAAAAGAGCACAAATACATCATTTAAATGTGAAAGAGGTGCTAAACAGTGCTCTCATTTAAATGATGTGTAAAACCAAGAGACACACAGTCTAAGATATATGAGAACAAGACACAAAACCATCTCTACCATGTTTAAAAGCACATTTGTATAACTACTTCATGCTGAGATTACATTCAGCATTTTTCCCTAGGCCTGGAGTTGCTGAGACAGACAGAACATAGCTGACCTTTGGAGTGGGATTTTTGCAAAATAAATAAACTGGATGGATGAGCATAAAAGTTACAAACCTCTTTAAAACCCCATATGTGAAAATCTTGTAAACAGTCCATAAATATCACCTGCTGGGTAAGATTTACAGAAGCTGCCGCAAAATTCACCAATAATATCTCCTCACCAAAAACATTGAACCATCTCATAATGGCAATTTATTCTGTAACTTTCCTGTTTTCATGTCTCTATGATTATAAAACATGTTATTAGCAGCTTTGGCCTGGAAGCAACACCATCCCACAGCCTGGGATCAGGAGCACTGACACTTTGACTGAAATGCTGGTAAGGCTGAGGCACCCATGATGACACCAGAACAGTGTTTGTCTTCCTCCCTTTGGAGGTAACTTCGTTGATATTATAGGTGACAATTTTAACAAGCATAGTGATTGTAAAACTGAGCTCTTAGTTTTTCTTCCAGACTTCAACTTCCTGAGGAGGAAGTTAGCGTTGATCTAATTCTCACTGAANAGTCAAAACCTGGACACTGTAGAAGACCAGTTATAAAAATTCAACCAATACTTGAATAGTTGAATCTCTCATTCACAAAAACAATATGATTACAGAGTAACTATTATTTGTATAATGTTTGATTTGTGATATATGTGTATAATCAATTGCAAATTATGTGCTTTTCAAACATCTGCTGTAGTTTATTGTAAGTCTATTAGAGGATATCTAATATCCAGTAAGAAATTATGTGTAAGAAATCCATTACCTCTTTTCTGTCAGGAGAGCCCTGTAATTCAAACAGAGGCTGACTATCTTCTTTTTTATATCAGCCTTCTGGATTTGAGGATCTGAGGCTTTCTGCTGAACTGTCATGAAAATACATTCATGATTTTTTCATGTCTGCCGTAATAAGCCTGTTTTTTGACCAAGGGGGAAAAGCAGCTGTACAGGATGTGAAAGCTGGCACAGCTTTAAAACAGGCATTAGTTCAAAGTCATGAAAGAATGTTCTTAGAAAAATAAAATCCATGTCTTCAAGTCAAAATCACAAAATTTTAATTTTCATCAGCTACCTGGTAATATCACAAGCACTATTTCTTTTAGGAATACAGCCTAGGCGTATAGATTCCCTTTGCTCTTAGGAGTCTGGCATACCTGCTTCAGAAGCAAGATATCTGGTTGCTCATAGAATACACAGGGAGGTTTGCAGTTTCTGGTCTTATGTGAGTTTTGTCAAACCGCCACCGTTTATGAATTCCACATTCTTCATTCAAGGAATTCCACAATTCAGCTGCAAGGTATAAATGCAGCTATTAAGTGTGTTTATAGGTTACACTGTTACATGTTTATTAAGTGCACTAGGAGGACTTTCCTTGAGCTAGACTCTAGTGGGTTAAATTGCCTCCACTTAAACTAGTGGAGCTGGAGTGGTGGGATAGGATGGGATGC